>JAOVVH010000001.1:25976087-25986634 GCA_028566435.1 Scorpiodoras heckelii
AGAGAGAGAGAGAGAGAGAGAGAGAGAGAGAGACAGAGACAGAGACAGAGACAGAGACAGAGACAGAGTTAACTCAATTAACCAGAGCTATCTGCACCTCGATCTTGTCCTCCAAACATACTGGCTGTCACGTACCCCGTTCTAATGGCGCCTCAGATGACAAATGGCACAAAAATAGAAAGAGAGGGAAAAAGAAAAAGAAAGAACGAGCGAGAGAGGGAGAGTGAAGAATGACAGACTGCCAGCTCCATCCACCATTTGAGTCCTTTTTTTAATTTCTTAAAACACATTCACTAAATAGTCTCCCCATCTCCGCATCCAGGCCCTTTGTCTTCATTCATCACTGTCATAATTCAGCTGAAGAGAAAAAAAAAACTCCCTATATAATTTAGGGCTTTTTATACGCTATTTAACATGTTTAACAAAAATGTTGGCTTTGTCATTTTTTACTTGCTTTTCTATTATAGTGTAAAAAGTAAAATAAATCAATAAATAGATACATAGTGAAAGTGCCCTAAAACAAACCACAGCAGGTTTAAGATCCAATTATATGTCTTGTTTGATTTTAAAGGTACACTTCATTCACTTTCCACTGAGAACCATACACACTGAAGGTATACGTAGGTCATGTAAACATAACATCGAAGGTACAGCAGTCATACAATTATGCACCATAAAATACACTATGTTCACTTTCCCTGGAAACTAATTTAACAAAGGCACACACTTGAGATTCTTGCTTCAGTGAGAATTAATTATACATATAATATAGACTCTAATGTCTTATTTTCTGGATTGAGAGCTGTACAAGGAAGGAATAAAGCACGTCTCTTAAGGCATGCAGTATGCAAATGCATGTACTCAAAGGGCAATCCGTTAATCACAATCAAATTTCATACAGTAGCTTAATAAACAGAAAGGCAACAGTGAAAAATAAAGATTATCATAATCAAAAACTGACACATGGCACCAAACTGTAATGTAAGAAAAAGAACAGAAAATAAGATAGTAATGCAGAAAAACACCAATAACGGGGAATACTTAAACTCAAACTAATTAAGAGCTAAACACAGAACAGGTGAACATGGTAGGATAACAAACCAATGACAGGACAAGTGGTCGAGGCAGGGCCGAAACTTTAATAAGTGTATGGAGACCTTGGAAAAATAGCAATCAGCACTCATTATATACATACCAAGAGGATGGATTTGTGATTTATATCCTGGTTGTTCTATCTAAAACCATCTCTGTAATTGAAGGGAAATATGTTGTTGTATGACTCTACAAAGAAGAACCTTTAGAGTATACCCCTAAATAATACCTTTTACAATTTTGGAAGCCCTAACAAGTTGGTAAATACTCCAAGTACCCTATGCTGCAGAACCAAAAGTACAGTCAGGATGAGGAGGTTGACCAAATCTTATTCTTCTGACCCAGCTGGAGTTAAACCAAAGGTTCAGGAGGTAGGGACAGGTCTGTGTGGTTCAGGTTGGATAAGTGTGTATGTTATTTCATGGTTTAGAGCATCTCATGAGTTAAGGTTAGTACTGGTAGAGGTTATAAAAGGAGTTGGATCAGGTTCAGCTCCACTCCCTGGACTCTATGTGAGATAGTCTTCGTGCAGAAGCAAACATCCAGGAGGAGGAGTCCAGGGGGAGGAGTCTGAGCTTATCTTACTTTCTGACCTGGCTGGCATTACACCAAAAGTTCAGGACATAGAGACAGCTCTGTGTGGTTCAGGTTGGATAAGTAAGTATATAGTATGTTATTTCATTATTTCATGGTTCAGAGCTCTTGGGTTACTGTTAGTGTTGGTAGCAGTTATAAGAGGATCCAGCTCCACCCCCTGGACTTTTGCTTATGCACTAGGACTATCTTGCACAGACCTTTGACTCAGCCATACCTTCCTTCACTTTGCAGCAACCATGCAGTACAAATATCCAGAACCTCTTGAGCTCTATACGCTTCTTCTCTACCAATTTTATTTCTGCATACAGACACCGTATATTACAAGCCTTTGGGTTATATTAATTTTATTTCCCTGCAGTCATCATCATGGGTCAGATTTAAATTACTGAAGTGGGATTGTTCAACAGAACTTAATATTATTTCCATTGTGTAGATTTGTGAGTCATTGAGACTGTATGCTGTACAAACTGAAAGATATTTCTGAGTAAAAACCTGGCACTTAAAGGAGTTTTATGACTAGGCTCACAAAAGTAAAGTTTATTCATATATATGGAAAGTTACGAGGTTAGCTAGCTTATGCAGGATAATCCATGAAGATTATCTATAAAGGCTTTTGTATATGACTTGAAAATCCCTCTAAGATTTCTACCAGCTTGACCCTGAGTAGCAAAACTGATAAATGTTCTCCCTATGTTTGGGATATCCAGAGTTTGAGCAATGATGATGTGACCCCTCCAGAGTTTGACCAATGATGATGTGACCCCCCAAGATGGGAAGTGGAAAGACCAAATTTGGGAGAAAATATGTTGTCAAAAGGAAATAGCAATATCCATGAAGAAGCATGCACATACTGTATACTGTATATATACAGTACGCCAGTGATTCTACATCAAGAGCTCCTTTCACCTACTTTCCCATTTATGGATCTCCAAGCTTCTTCAGTCCATCCACAGTCTCCAGCTGTAATATCTGATAATTAGACGATAAGGTGTGTACCAGGTCCCACAGGTTGAAAAGAAAGCAGGAGAACCCAGGCTCTGAACACCATCCTCCTGACCTGGACTTTCTCACACTGCCCCTGACTTATTGAACATTCATGAGGCGCGCGGTGGGGGGGGGTGCACATAAGTTACAAACCATCCAACCGAGACACAGCCTTCACCTCCTCTGAATCTCAGTCACTGATATTATTCTCAGAATGGCCTGTCAAAACCTCGGAGCCTTAACGTTTTCAAAAGGCTTTCCATATCTACACTGACCACACCGAAATGAGTGTGCTATGAATTTATGTTTTGCAATAGCTACGTTTCTAAAACTTCTTCAAGGCATTTTATTCAGTGACTGGAGCATGAGATCAAGCTCGCAAAAGGGGGCTGGTTGGTTCCAGAAAAGAAAAATGTTGAACAGAACTTTGCTGCATAGCAAATATGCCTTTGGACTCACATCAAGCCATATCTAAAGGGAATCTTTTATTTGATGTTAACATTGCAGAACATCATCGAAACAAGTTAAAAATGGCTATGAACAGCCCTTCCCTCACCAGCCTTTTTTAGTCTCTTTTACAAGTTAGCAAGAAAGATTAGAAAGTGCAAATTCCTCTGTTTCAAAGAGCTGACCCTGGAGTCTCTACTTCAGGCAATACATTAGAATTAGCACAATAATATACAACTGATTGCTGTTCTATAAGAAGATTAAAACACTCTGAGACTTATTGTATTGAGACTTATTATATGATGACGTGTCACATCTGCTTCATCACAACCAGGCTGTCAAGTTTTATTACCTATTAAGCAAGCATAGCTATGTAACTAGCTAAAGCTTAGACATTTTCTTACCAAGGTCCAGACACTGGAACACTCCATAATAACACGCAGGGTTTATATTGGGATTTGTAATGGGGGGGATCTGCTCTGTGGTTTCAGGGTTTTCAGGTGGCATCAGGACCAGTAGTGAAATATTCTTACACACACAAGCATACATTTAAAATAAAAAAAATAAAATTAGCATAGTTTTTTTTAACAATTTTATAGACTTTAAAAAAGTAGGACTATGTTAGACTGTACATAAAGCTTAAGAAGGTGTGATGCACACTGATAACCCTCTGCTGTGAATGTGGTAGTGTGCAAAATTACAGCTGATGACAATAAAACCTTTGTACGCGTGCACTCTCCTGTGTATCGGTATCAAATACAGAGGTGTTTCTCAGTACAAATTACGGCAAGTTTGGACTTGTGTAGTTGGTAGTACAGACTTGGTACATTCGACTCACAAGTACAAACTCCCAAGGAAGGAAAGAAGGAAGGAAGGAAGGAAGGATGATGTACGGTCTGCAATTCTGCAATCAGTAGAGCAGCATCCTTGATGTACTTGACATTATCTACCAGCGTGACTGCACATCTCTGAAAACCTTGAAGCAAATTTTTACTGAGCCTCTTTCTTCATAAATTAACTACCTACTAATGACATTCTTGCCTATACCTTCATTTCATTACACAACAACAGTAGTATTTCGAAACTACTTGTGAGTTTTCTCCTCCACCATCATGCTGAGCTTGGTGCGAAATGCATTCTGGTATATCTGACTGCTCCAAGTCCACACAAGTCACCTTCCGATGCGTCCTTGATAACATGGGCAGAGCAAGAACACATCCGGGTATTTAAACTGTACTTGGCTAGATGCAGACTTTTGAATGAAACAGTACTTGGGCTGCAGCTGATGATGTTTCTCAAGTACACAAGAAGACAATGCAGACTAAGAATCGGCTAAAGGAATAGTGGAATTAAGCGACGCTGAAGGAGAGAATATTACTGCAAATAATTAAATATGAATGGACTGGGCTTTTAAACATTCATTCATTCATTCATTCATCATGTTAACCGTTTATTCCTGTCCCCAGGGTCATGGGAGAGCCGGTGCCTAGGCATAGGGCACAAGACAGGATCAACCCTAGACAGGGAACCAATCCATTGTAGGGCACACACACACTCACACACACTCGGGGCACTTTAGAGACACCAATTAACCTAATATGCATGTCTTTGGACTGTGGGAGGAAACCCATGCAGACACGGGGAGGACATGCAGACTCCACACAGAAAGGACCCAGACCACTCCACCCGGGGATTTAACCCGGGACCTTCATACTGTGAGGCTATGGCGCTACCCACTGCGCCACCGTGCCACCCCGGCTTTTAAACAATTATGTTAAAAGGGAATTCATTAACATTCAACAATATTAATTATTATTTTTATAATTATTATTATACACACAGACATCGATCATCTATAACAAATTATCTTGCCCAAACCTATGCTAGCTAGCATGAGATTTTACCCTAAATTTGAGCTAGAACATTTAGCTAGTTGCGCATATGTCAGGCAACCTTTTTTTCCCCCCCAATTTTCTTCCTAATTTCATCACAGTCAAATTCCCAGCCATCAGGATTTCCCCGGACAGCCCCAGTCCAATTTAACCCAAGGAGGAAGAACCTTTCAACCTTATGTTTTGAATGAATGCAGCATTAGACATTATTTGCAAATTGCACAGTTTTCTTGTAGAGAATGAAATGAATCTTGTCATCATGTCACTGGAAGCAGGGCTGTCACTCGCGGTATTAAACAAACATGACAGAGAATGATTCATTCAGTCAGCGCTTCTTTGTGATCCTCGTTGTCAAATTCGTATCAAAAATGGTGAATATCGAACAAACGTGAGCAGTGACAATCTAATCTGCACCCAAGGCTTTCTCGATATGACAAATACAATCAGCAGTTCCTCATCACATCAAAAACAAATACATAGTTAGCACTAGATAGTTAGCACTAGTCCTGTAGATTTACTAAAAGAACGGGACAAATCTCTAAAATAGCATCTAGCGCTTCGTTAGGATGAAACCCTGGAGGCTAGTTTACAGTGTAGCATTTCTCAGAATGCAAGTGTTAATGTTTGCTCTTTTAAAACCAGCCAGCGTTGTTTCATTGCCCTTTTTTTTTCTCCATGTGGGATGCTCGAGTGTGACATTTAAAGGTCTCATCCTCCAGTTTTGCCACCAGAACTAATCGTGTCATTTAGCGCACAGGCGAGAATAATAAATGACTTAATCCCACAAAACAGCTCACACTAACAGGTAGGACTGGGATCACTGAGTGTGTTAAATGCAAAATTCCTGTGCATACCTCACATCTGAAATCCAAAGCTGCTTTATGGGAAATTTTGGAATGTTAGCGAAGGACTTGTCTCCATGCATGCGTCAGCATATAACTGCACTTACATTTCATTCATTTGGTAAAGGTTTTTGTGCAAATTAAGCCGAATCAGTCACATCCAAGCAAAGATGTGAGCACATGAGGGGTTAAAAAAGTGGCTCTGGGATAAGAACTCACATCCGTATGTTCACTTAAACTATACCATGGTACTATTTAGGAGTTTATTTATTTATTTGATAAGTGCTTTGAGTCAGAGAGACTCTATGGCTGTAGCTTAAGGGGTGGAAAATTATAAAACATAAATATGATTTGAATAACTAGCCATATCCATCCCAATGTGGAATATATGCAAATTGTACTTTAACCCTTCTGTTTTGCTTTAGATGTCTTAAAATTATATGACTATTACAGAATTAAAAATAGGTTTTAACTACTAAGCTTTCAGCGCCAATAGTACCAATCTAAGAGTTAAAATACAGTTAATAGAGATTATTAAACCACAGTGCTGTGGAATTCTGGATTTTGATTGGCTGGGAGGTGTTGATTAATTTCCTGTAATCAAATCAAATCAGTGCAAATCTAATGTGGAACTTTTCAATATGCTTCTCTAATAATAAATCATTTGTACATTTTTGTTAAAAAACACAGTGTTTTTTAATCTCTGTTTTAACTCCAACATCCTCCGTATAAGTAATCGTGATTGAGCTGTCGCTATAGAAACGAGCACATTAATATAAACCTGTGATTTGCCTTTCAGCTGACACTACAATCAGGTATAAAGTGGTATAAGATTACTATTGATGCAAACACTATACCCAAGACAACAATGGCAATTTAGGCCCTGCTGCTCACAACACTCAGGGGTTTAAATTAGCAAGCACGTTATGCAGACAGGCAGGAGTTCAACAAAAGCAGCAACTCAACTAGATTTGCCTGTTTGTTTATATTTTAACCACTAGAGTATTTTCACCCCACCCCAAGGAAATCTGACAATCAGATACGCAATCCTCTTCCAGGATTTACTTCAGAACCTAATCCGTTGCTGCACTGCCGAGTGATTTCATGAGCTGAGAGTAGGAGTGACAAAGACTGCAGCTTGAAGAGCACTCCATGACCAGGTACCATGAGCACTCAGAAGCTGCTCATCTGTTCTTTATCATCAGAAAGTGATTCATCCAGGTGCTTCTGTTTGCCCTCACTAACAATAACCAGCCTGGGCTATGGAGAATTGCTGCAAAACAAATGGCATGAGATTTCCGGATTTCTGTTAAGTCCATGGATCTTGTCTCATGGTATCAGTGAAGCATAGCCAGAGGGTCCACAACTGTTTGATCTTTATTATATTGGTGATTTCTTTCTAGTTTTCAGTGGACAGTTCAAGAACAAATACTCTAATTCAGGCCACTACATAGCTAAAAAAGTTGCAGAATTAATTAATCTGGACTGGGTCGTGCTTTATTTTATTTTATTTTACCTTCAACCAGTTCCCTCCAACACACAGTGCAGGCAATGTCCTTGACTTAGTCTTCACCAGACCTGCTTCAGCAATGGATCTCAAAGTAACTCCATTCCATTGCTCAGGTCACCACTTTCTGTCATTTGCTCTTTCTCTCCCTCCTCACCCTCTCACCCCTACGGCCACACACCACCACCACTCATCGCAACCTACACTCAATCTCGACCTCATGCCTTGCCTCTTCTATTCTCACTGCTCTTCCACTGCATGACTCTTTTTCTTCTCTCTCCCTGGACACTGCCACAGATATTTTCCTCTCTTCACTCTCTTCATCCATTGACCTCTTATGTCCTCTCTCTCCCAAACCTACAAGATCTTCACCACCTGCTCCTTGGCTGACAGACGTCCTACACAGCAATCGTCAAGAACTCAGAATGGCTGAGAGGCACTGGAGGAAATCAATGCTCATAGCTGACCTTCACTCCTACCAAACTCTCCTTGCATGTTCTCTAAAGAAGTAACTGCTGCAAAGTCTTCCTTCTACAGAAAGAAGCTGGAGGCATCAGCAGCAGATCCACACAAGCTTTTCAGCATTTCATGCCCATCCTAAAGAAACCCAGTCCTGAGGGCATGAACATCAGCAAGTAAAGACCAGTAACCCTCCTCTCTTTCCTCTCAAAAATTCTTGAATGTGCTGTATACAATCAGCTGCCTCTCTTTCTCTCCCAGAACCAACTTCAGGACCCAAAACAATCTGGCCTCAAACTGAAACACTCTACTGAAACTGCACTCATCACAGTGACAGAGAAGCTCCATGCCGCGAGGTCAGCTGGGTTGTCATCGGTCCTGATTATTCTCTCAGCTGCCTTTGGCACAGTCAAATATGATATCTTTCTGAAAACTTTTCTAACCTTGGCATCACTGGCTCTGCTTTGAACTGGTTTAAGTCCTACCTGGAAGGGTGCTCCTACCAGGTAACATGGAACAGCTCATCATCCACTCCATGCAAACTCTACACTGGTGTCCCACAAGGCTCAGTATTGGGTCCTCTTCTATTTTCAATCTACAATCGCTCACTGGGAGATGTTATCTCTTCACATGGCTTCTCCTACCATTGTTAGGCCATTGATACTCAGCTCACCCTTTCTTTTCCTCCTTCTGATACTCAGGTTTTGGGTCAGACCTCTGCATGTCTGTCAGAGTTGCTTAACATCCCGGAAGCTGCAGGTCTTCATTGTGATCTCTCAATTTCCTTTGAGAACATGGTGATCACTTTGTCTTCAGAAGCATGTAGCCTTGGAGTAGTTGTAGATGATCAGCTCTCTTTCATGGCTCATGTTGCTAACCTGACCCAGTCATGCAAATTTCTCCTTTACAACATTCTGAGTATTTGACCATTTCTCTCAAAGGAGGCCACCCAGGTACTTGTTCAGTCTGTTGTCATCTCAAGACTTGACTACTGCAACTCTCTTCTGGCTGGTCTTCCCATGCGTGCCATCAGACCCCTGCAACTGATACAGAATGCTGCAGCCAGACTTGTGTTCAACCTCCCCAAGTTCAGCCATGTCACTCCATTGCTGCGAACCCTTTACTGGCTTCCTGTAGCAGCTCGCCTCAGATATAAAACCCTGATGCTGTCCTACAAAGCCAAAAATGGTCCAGCCCCTCCCTACCTGATGGCAATGGTCAAAGCCCAATGTGTACCCAAAGCCCTTCGGGCTTCAAGTACAGCTTGAATTTACCCACTATCATTCAGGACACATGGGAGACAAGCATCCAGACTTTTCTCTGTACTTGCACCAAGGTTGTGGAATGAACTCCCCCTGAGTGTTCCAACAGCGGAATCGCTTGTTGTCTTCAAACACCAACTAAAGACCCACCTCTTTCGAGAGCAGTAACTCGAAACTGTCCCTGCACTTACAGCAGTTATTGTATTGGCTAGGTGTTGTTCTTCACTGGTTTTATGTGGTTTAGGAATACCTTGGGTTTTGGACTTGGTTTACTTCTAATTTTTATTAGGCAGTATATGGCTTAATACTAGCTGTTTCATAGCTCAAAGTAGCTTGAATTCAGGTCCACCAGCCCTAGCTCTGGATATTCCAAGTTAACAACTAAGCACTCTTGTAAGTCACTCTGGATAAGAGAGTCTGCTAAATGCCATTAATATAAATGTAAATGTAGTAATTATGCTCAGTTTGCATGCCATGTGTACAATACAAAGATGGGTGTGACTTCATGATATATACATGGTCATAACTCCATACACACTACTTTCCACTTTTTCAGTGGAAAGTTCAAGAATAAATACACTAATATAGGCCACTACATAAGCAAAAAACATTGTAGAATTAATTCATCTGGACTGTGTAATAATTTAATTATTTTATTTTATTTTATGTAATTGTATTTGTTTATTTTAATTCTTTTCATTTATTTAAAATGCAGTTTAAAGGCTTCCTGGCTCTTAAACTTTTGAGATTGCATGTCTTTTTCAGTGGAAAGTTCAAGAATAAATACATTAATATAGTCCATAACATAGCCCAAAAGAAATGTAGAATTAATTCATCTGGACTGGGTGGTGCTTTCATTTAATTTTTTTATATATTAATTAATTAATTAATTAATTAATTTATTTATTTATTTATTTATTTATTTATTTAAAGGGTCCCTGGCTACTAAAGGTTTGAGATCGTATGTCTTAATAAGTAATGTTCAAAAAGTATGTCTGTAGTAATTTTGATCAATTTGCATGCCACAACTGAACTCTGTATGAATTACAGAGATGGGCATGACTGTCATAACTCCATACACACTACAGTACATATAAACCACATGCACAGGTTAATTGTCTAAGGTGCAGACCATCACATGACATGACATCATAAGTTGTTAGTGCTGTCATGCGATAAATTTTTTTAATGGCGTGTTAATCTTGGTTTTAACGCACATTGTGATTTGTGTTGTACGTGCAGGTCGGCATCGTGGGACCACTGAAAATGTTGATGATGTTTATTACTGGTCATTATTCACTTGATTTTATTTGATAAAAGTGAAATATTAAAGATGATTGACAACTTTTCATTTTTTTACATAAAAAAATAGTTTTTGTCTTTCGTTAATCTGATATACTGATTAGAGTTGGAGTTTAATTAAAGGCATCGATTCGCCAATTTAAATTAGAGTAACGCGGCACGT
>JAOVVH010000001.1:25997611-26008225 GCA_028566435.1 Scorpiodoras heckelii
TTAATTTAATTTAATTTAATTTAATTTAATTTAATTTAATTTAATTTAATTTAATTTTATTTTATTTTATTTTATTTAACTCAGGTATTTTAGAAACAAATTGAAACAGTGGAGTGATGAACACAATCTTCTTCCTTTTTGTTTCAGTCATACAGACCCACGTATAGGTTAATATTGATTGATTGAATGATTGATTGATTGATTGGTTGGTTTATAGTAAATTGTGTGACGTAGACACTGAGTAAGGTGATTAGAGGAGCGCTGGGAGGAATCAGAGCCTGTTTAGGACTTTCTGTACCTCCAGCTGATCAGAGGAGCTGCGGGTCTGAGCGTCGAGGTGGGCGGGGCTTGACTCTTTCTCGCCGCTTGTGGGCGTGGCCTGGAGTGGAGTGGCGTCGCGGGCACCTAACGGGAGCTCGCGCTCGGTTCGCGTCGGGACTCGTGATTGGCTCATGCGGACACGAGCGGGGGACAAAACCCCGACCAGCCGCGCGCTCGAGCTTCAGTAGCGCCGCGAGCTCTGAGGACCGGAGCGTGGAGGAGCGGCCGAGTGAAGAGGACTAACATCATCATCTTCATCATCTTCATCATCTTCATCAGCACTTATAAACCCCTGGATTTCTTTCTTTCACTCTGTGGATTATGATCTTTTTATTATTATTCTTATCTAAACCCAGGTTTTTTTTTGAACAGTTTGTGATCAGAGGAATGCGCGCTCACGAAAGATCAAAACATCCGCGTCGAGTGTGAAGCCAAAGCTTAGTCATTTATTTGTTTATTATTATTATTATTGATTTTCTTCTTGTTTGTGATGTTGGACGTTTCCACCGGAACACCAGACAACATGCTTTTCAGGCTCTGAAGGAGAAAAGACACATTAGAGGGACATTACTCCGGTGTGCTCCGTGATGACTGCTGCTGTGTTGCGCGCGGCTCTGCGGGGGTAATTTTATCTACCCTCTAACCCCCGCCCACTCTTACAACTTCTCCACATTTTTATTTTTCTACAGTTTGTATTTTTTGAATAATAATTATTATTATTTATCCCTGCGGATAAATTAATCAGACATGGAGATGCTCTTGCTTTGGCTCGCGCTGTGTCTGGCGCACAGGGTCGCCTCGCAGATTCGGTACTCGGTACCGGAGGAGACGGAGCGGGGCACGTTCGTGGGCAACATCGCCGAGGACTTGGGACTGGACCTGACCAAACTGGCCTCCCGCCGCTTCCAGACGGCGCCGGGCTCACGCGGAAGCCCGTACCTGGACGTGAACGTGGAGAGCGGCGCGCTGCTGGTGCGAGAGCGCATCGACCGGGAGCGCGTGTGTAAGCAGAGCGCGTCCTGCGTGCTGCACCTGGAGGTGTTCTTGGAAGACCCGCTCGAGCTGTTTCGAGTGGAAGTCGAGGTGACGGACGTGAATGACAACGCGCCCAGCTTCCCGGAGAGCGACGTCACGGTGGAGATCAGCGAGAGCGCCACGCCCGGGACGCGTTTCCCGCTGGAATCAGCCTTCGACCCGGACGTGGGCAGCAACGGGCTGAGGACGTACGAGATCACAGCAAACGGTCACTTTACGCTGGACGTGCAAACACAGACGGACGGGAACAAGTTCGCAGAGCTGGTGCTGGAAAAGCCTTTGGACAGAGAGCAGCAGGCGGTGCACCGTTACGTGCTCACGGCGGTGGACGGCGGGCAACCTGCGCGCACGGGCACAGCGCTCTTGGTGGTGCGCGTTCTCGACTCAAACGACAACGTGCCAACGTTTGACCGGGCTGTGTACTCAGCCAGCCTTGCCGAGAACGCGCCCGCGGGCACGCTTGTGATCCAGCTCAACGCCACCGACTCGGACGAGGGATCAAACGGCGAGGTGGTTTACTCTTTCGGCAGTCACGTGTCAAGCCGCGCGCGTGAGCTGTTTGACGTGGACGCGCGCACGGGCCGCATCGAAGTGCGCGGCGAGGTGGACTTTGAGGAAAGCAGCCTCTATCAGCTATACGTGCAGGCCAAGGACATGGGTCCGAATGCCGTGCCTGCGCACTGCAAGGTGCTCGTGAAAGTCACTGATGTCAACGACAACGCGCCGGAGATCGCCTTCAGTACCGTGACGGAGTCCGTGAGCGAGAGCGCGGCACCGGGCACCGTGATCGCGTTGCTCAGCGTCACCGACAAGGACTCTGGAGATAACGGGCGAACGCGTGTAGAAATCCTCGGCGACGTGCCCTTCAGGCTGAAATCAGAGTTTGGAAACTACTACACGGTGGTCACGGACGGCCCGCTGGACCGCGAGGTGGCCGACGCGTACACGGTGACGGTGACGGCGCGTGACGGCGGCGCGCCGCCGCTCTCCTCGAGCAAGTCCGTGGAGGTTCGCGTCTCGGACGAGAATGACAACGCGCCGTCTTTCTCTCAGCCCGTTTATGACGTGCACGTCACGGAGAACAACGTGCCCGGGGCTTACATTTACGCCGTGAGCGCACGGGATCCAGACGCCGGCGACAATTCCAGGGTGACCTATTCGGTCTTGGATCGCGACATCCAGGGAATGTCCGTGCTCACGTACGTGTCCGTGAACCCAGAAAACGGCTACCTGTACGCGCTGCGGTCATTCGACTACGAGCAGCTCAAGGAGTTCAGCTTCACGGTAGAGGCGCGGGACGCAGGAAGCCCTGAGCTGCACTCAAACGTTACTGTGCACGTGGTCGTAGTGGATCAAAATGACAACGCACCGACGGTAATCGCGCCTCTGGGAAAAAACGGGACGGCCAGAGAGCCTTTGCCGCGCTCAGCCGAACCGGGCTACTTGGTCACACGTATCGTCGCCACGGACGCAGATGACGGTGAGAACGCGCGTCTTTCGTACAGCATCCAGCGCGGGAACGAGGACGGGCTGTTCCGCATGGACTGGCGCACGGGAGAGTTACGCACGGCGCGCAGAGTGTCTGCAGCCAAGCGGGACGCGCAGCAGCACCAACAGAGACGTCTTTACGAGCTGCTCGTGGAGGTGCGCGATCACGGCCAGCCTCCGCTCTCGTGCAGCGCCGTGGTTCAGGTCGCGTTAGTGGACGGACTTCCTGCGGCGGCCTCAGCGGAGGGACGCGGTGGAGGAGGAGAGCGTGAGCGCGGTGGCGCGGCCCGAGCCAAAGACGCGAGCCTTGACCTCACCCTCATCCTGATCGTTGCTCTCGGCTCGGTGTCCTTCATCTTCCTGCTCGCCATGATCGCCCTCGCCGTGCGCTGCCGCAAAGACAAGAAGCTGAACGTGTACGCGGGCTGCAACGCGTCCTGCTGCTTCTGCTGCGGACGCCAGGCGCGTTCGTCCCGCGGTGTCAGCAGCGGTAACGGCGTCAGCAAGAAGAAGCAGAAGAAGCAGAAGAAACTCAGCAAGTCGGACATCATGCTGGTTCAGAGCGCGAACTCGGCAGATGTGAGCGCGCACGCTGGAGTTGGCTGTGGAGTCGGGAGCGCGCAGGTGCCCGTTGAGGAGTCTGGAAGCTTCGGTTCGCTGCGACGCGGCCAGAATTACTGCTATCAGGTCTGCCTCACACCCGAGTCCGCCAACACCGACCTGCTCTTCCTCAAGGCATGTGGAGCAGGAGCGAGCCGCGCGGCCACGGACACCGAGCACAGCCCACGAGGGGGGTTACACACCACATACACGGAGCAGCAACAACCGGACATCATCTCCAACGGGAGCCTTCTGTCCAGCGAGGTAATCAGCATAAACCTTATTATTCTCAACCATAATGACAAATGTTTAAGATATAAAACTAAAAATAATCCAGAAACATCTACTGCAGTGATCATGATCATTCTGTAGGCCAAATGAAGCTGAACAGCAAATGACCTGTGCACAAATGGAGACTGGAGATATCTGATTAACACTATAAAAGTTCAATTGAAGTGTTAATTCAGCACTGTAAAAGCTAATGCAACGCTGTAGGTGGTAAATTTCCACTTTCTGAATTTATTCCAGAGTTGTTCAGTCGTGCAAAACTTCCTCCAAGTGTTGAGTCACTTATTTATTAAGCATGCACTGTACGAGACAACTGAACACTGGAATCAGTCTAATTAACATTAAAGCTTATTCAGGGCTCCTTTTTTATTTTTCTACAAAAGTTATGAACATAAATCATGCATAAGGCTTATTATTTCACAAATACACACCCAGGATCGACCAACACCGTGTATATTAGAGAAATGATTTAGAATGAACCTCAGATGCAGCTTTGCTCTTTACAATAACATGACTTTCATAAAATATTATCAGCCATTTTGTTTGTTCTTTGACTTCGCTGTTAGTTAGATTCGCCCATCAATGTTAACAGTCATATTTCATACCAGATTTCATGCCTTGTCTGTCTCGATTTAGTGAAAAAATGGCTCAGAATTGTCAAAATCTACCAAAATGATGAATTGAATGGGATAAAAGGGTTGTGTGTTCAATTTCTGTGCATTCTGTTATATAAAAAAGTTTGTAAATGAGAAATGAGAGTCAAGATGGTTTCCTGGTGTAATATGCACAACATTAATGTGAGATCTGACATGTAATACACACACACACACACACACACACACACACACACACACACACACACACACACACACACATATATATATATATATATATACATATATACATACATACATACATACATACATACATACATATATACACATATATTTAATATGGAGAACATGATGTTTTCTTGTCAAGGTCTGAATTAATTCGGGTAATGAACTGCTGCTCAGCTGCTAATGGCCTTGCATATGGGTTTAATGAAAGGAAAGAAAAAAAAGGTGGGGAGGAAAGCTTTTACATCGGCTAACACACACTGCAGATACGCTGGTCTGTGCAGAAACAACACAGATGCATAAAAAACCATTTGTTCCACTACGAGTCTGTTCCCAGTGTATGTCAGTGTGTAAGGACTTCCTTACACGCTTAATAACATTGTCTCTCATTCTCTCTCTCCCTCACACACACACACACACACACACACACACACACACACACACACACACACACACACACACACAGAGCTGTATTATGGATGCCAGTCACGGTGCTGCGGAGGTTCACAGGAACAAAGATGTGTCTATAAGGGAGCTGAGCTGAATAGGTGCAGGACAAATTCCTGGTGCTCACTGGAGCCGAGAATAAAATCACTGCATGTTATAATCATTATAATTATCCTTATTATTGGTATTCCAGGCACCGCTGTCCTCATTGTAGTGCTGAATTACGTGATGCGGTTTTGAATAAATAATCAGTGTGAGGAACATATAGACAACATAATGTCTCCATCTTGCTCTCTTCCAGACGAAGCACCAGCGTGCTGAGCTCAGTTACCTGGTGGACAGACCGAGGCGCGTGAACAGGTAAGGATGACGTTCAGACCGGAAACACATCAACAAAACGGTGTCTGTTCGTCCATTTCAAGCGCTTTTTTTCCGCTGAAACCAGGGGGTGGAGCAGGATTGGGAATGTCTACTGCATATGGCACACCATTCCATCATACACGTTCACACAGAGGGTCAGTTTAGTGTAGCTAAAGCACTTGGAATGTTTTTGGGAAGTGGAAGGAAACCTGAGAATGGGGAGGAAACCCATACGGACACGGGAAGAACATACGGAGTTCCGTACGTCACGGGACCGAACCAGGGACCCTGGAGCTGTGAGGTGAAGACAGTCCCTGCTTTACCCACCAGTGTTAACAGTTTAGATAAACAAAAAACTTAATAAATACTGGGATTAATGTTGTTTCTTTGATAAATTAAGAAAATATTAATATTTTAAATTCTAACTGCGATAATGACGAGAGAAAAGGAATATCTATTGCTATTTTCTTGAAATTGTAATGCTCATGATCAGAAAATGAAGATATTTCCATTTGTCTGTCTCATGTATGCGTTTGTGTTTATTAATTTTAAAAAACCATTGTATGAATACAGTCTTCCTTTCCTCTCCTCTCCTTTCCTTCATTTAGCCCTGCCCTAAGTATCATATGTTCCTCTTAAACGCAAATCAAATATCAAATAAATTCTTTAATCTTTGTTTAATTTCCAACTGAAAAAGTTTTCTGGTGATTAAAAATCACGCTCCAAGAGTTACACATCACCCAACGTCTCTTCTTTCCTCCTCTTCCAGTTCGGCTTTCCAGGAAGCAGATATCGTGAGCTCCAAAGACAGTGGACACGGAGACAGCGAGCAGGGAGACAGCGATCATGACGCCACGCATCGTGGGCACTCCTCCGGTCAGTCCTCAGGAGGTTCTCTCAGTATAAAGCTGGTTTCTTTCGCAGCACCGGGCGCCGTTGCTAACGCTGGTGTTAACATTTGACAAGCTACTACAGTACTTCATATTAATCTGTATTATTAAAGGTGCTATTTTTATGCTGCGGCTAATTATCACAGTTAGAACCAGGATGCTGCAGAATGTGAGACAGGACACTTTGTGTGTGTGTGTGTGTGTGTGTGTGTGAGAGAGAGAGAGAGCTGAACAAGGGAGTGTTTGATGTAAAGAGCCATTTTCTCTACTCCTTACTACACAGGGCATGAAATAACTGCTTGTGCTCTTGTACAGCTTCTTTAATTGGGGTTGGATTACACATTTGGATGTAAGGTGGTAGAATGTGGGAGGTTGGTGGTTGTTATGTGTGTTGTTTTTCAGTGGTATTTGAACGTTGTTGTGTTTGGATATATATTTTGTGTGATATTTGGATGAAAATGTTTTTTTTTCTGCTATGTTTGGTTTTTTAGATGTTTCAGATTTTGGTGGAATTTGAATTTCACGGATTTGGGGTGTGAATGTTGGGTGGTGTCTGGATGTAGGGTTTGTTTTTGTGCTTTTAGGTAATATTTGGATTTGAGTGATATTCTGACCTGTTGAGTGACTGATTTTGATACCTTTTGGGTGGCATTCAGATGTAAGTGGTTGGTTTTTGGTATTTGGTTGTATTGGATGTTTGATCTTTGGATGTTTTTTGGATTTGGAGTGTAATTTTATGCGTTTCTAGAGGTTTATTTTGTGTAGTGTTTTAGCGTAAGGGTGTTTGTTTTCTGGTAGTATTTGGATATAGGTGGTGTTTGCTTTTGAAGGTGTGGTTTGGATATAAGAGCAGTTTATGTTTTGGGTGGTATTCAGATGTAAGAGGTTGTTTTTTTTTTTCATTTTTTGGGTGGCATTTGGTTGTATTAGAAGTTTATTTTTTTGGATGGTTTTGGGATCTGGAGAATAATTTTGTGTGTTTATTTTGTGTAGTAAGGGTAAAGGTGTTTGTTTTCTGTTTTCTGGTAGTGTTTGGATATAAGTGGTGTTTGCTTTGAGGGTGTTTGGATGTAAAAGTTGTTTGTTTCTGAGTAGTATTTGGTTTTATTGGATGTTTCATTTTTGGATGTTTTTATATTTGACGAGTGAATTTATGTGTTTCTAGAGGTTTCTTTTGAATAGTGTTTTGGTTTAAGGGTGTTTGTTTTCTGGCATTATTTGCATATAGGTGGTGTTTGCTTTGAAGTTGTGGTTTGGACATAAGAGCAGTTTATGTTTTGGGTGGTATTCAGATGTAAGAGGTTGTTTTTTGTTATGTTTTGGGTGGTATTTGGTTGTATTGGATGTTTAATTTTTTTGGATGGTTTTTGGATTTGGAGAATAATTTTGTGTGTTTATTTTGTGTAGCGTTTTGATGTAAAGGTGTTTGTTTTCTGGTAGTGTTTGGATATAAGTGGTGTTTGCTTTGAGGGTGTTTGGATGTAAGAGTTGTTTGTTTCTGAGTAGTATTTGGTTGTATTGGATGTTTTTATATTTGGCGAGTGATTTTATGTGTTTCTAGAGGTTTCTTTTGAATAGTGTTTTGGTTTAAGGGTGTTTGTTTTCTGGTAGTATTTGGATATAGATGGTGTTTACTTTGAGGGTGTTGTTTGGATGTAATAGCTGTTTGTATTTAGGGGGTATTTGGTTATAGAGGATGTTTGTTGGATTTGGAGAGCAGTTTTGTGTGTTTCTAGAGGTTTATTGTGGGTAGTGTATTGGTGTACGGGTGTTTGTTTGCTGGTAGTGTTTGGATATAGATGGTGTTTGCTTTATTTTTTATTTTTTTTCAGACAAGGTTACAAGTAGAGCACATGTATAGAGTTAGAACTCTTGTGCCCTTTTCTTTACATCTATAAGGTGGTGTTTGTTGTGATTGGGTGGTATTTGTATGTAGGTAAATGTCTGTAAATGTAGGTTGTTGAGGATGCAGAAGTTCTTGTTTGTGAGTATTTGAATATGTGTTTTTTAGATATACATTGTAAATGGAAGTCTGCATGTAGAATGGATGTATGTTTGTTTGTTGTTGGAGTATTTGGGTGTAGAATGGATGTATGTTTGTTTGTTGTTGGAGTATTTGGGTGTAGAATGGGTGTATGTTTGTTGTTGGAGTATTTGGGTGTAGAATGGATGTATGCTTGTTTGTTGTTGGAGTATTTGGGTGTAGAATGGGTGTATGCTTGTTTGTTTGGAGTATTTGAGTGTAGAATGGATGTATGCTTGGACACTTGGGGGTGTTTAGATATAAAAAGCTGAACATTGGTGTATTTGAGTATTAACTGTGGTGGAAATGGAGGTATCTGGGTGTTTGTTGTGGGGGTATACGTGCGTGTAACTTGTTTGGATGTATGGTGTAAATGGATGTGTGTGGTGGAAATGGATATATGTGGGTGTTTAAGGTATTTGAATGTGGGCTGTTTGTTGTTGCGGTGTTTAGGTGTAGAAGGTGTTCGCATGTCCACTGTAAATGGATTCATGTAGATGCCAGAGGTATTTCTCTATGGGGTCTTTTATAGTGTCTGTGGGTGGATGTGTGTAGGTGTTGTACGGATATAGGAGGTGTTTAGAAGTAGAAACCTGTATATTGAGGTATTTGAAGATGAAATGTTTGGCTATACACTGGATGATGGAGTAATTATTATATGTGGTCTTTATTGTGGTGTTAGACAGTTGTAAGTATTTAGTGTGTACACGGTGTGTTTGAACAGACAAGGAGTTCAATATGTTAAATACAGACAGGTCAGAAAAAAAAAACCCATCAACACAGAGTGTGTTAGTGAGGTGTTTAGGCTACAACAGTGTTGCCAGTACAGCTGCCCTGCTCTTTGTCTTTTATTCGAAACATGTCTGGAAGTGTACTGGTGCTATAAAGAGTGTTTTTCCAAAAGCTATTCCTTCAGGTGGTGCTAATCTATCAGTCCAAAATAAACCGATAGAGATACAGATACAGATTGGGGTATTTGTGCTACACCCTAATTGGATAAGAGCAGCCTTTTTAAGGGGTATGTGGCACTTGTGGCGCAAAGCGTTCGCTCGTCAACATTCCAAGCTAATGCTGATGCTATCTGTCGTCTCCTCGTGCCCATGGGAAACTTTGTTCTGGAACAATAGCCCCTAATCCAGTGGGGTGTAATGCTGTTGTTTTGTAAATACTTCTCTGTAATGAAGTTCTGCTGTAGCGTGACCTTCGCTCGTTCACTGGCCACTCGAGAGACGCAAGGGAATTTAGATCAGGCCGGCGGTCTGCCATGCACTGTGTGGGAACACGACCAAATAAGCCTCGTTGCAAACAAACGAGCAATTCATAGACTACTCACTCCTCTCGTCCCCTCCTCCCCTCGGCCCACATTCTGCTGTCCTGCGCTTTTCACGCTGAATCCTAAACGCCCGCTTGCTCACTTCTTATGTGCACTATCTAGAGTGTGATATAACATCCTGTAAAGTGTCCAACAAGGAGCCATCTGGATTTAGCTCTATATTTACAACCTAGGGTGAGAATTAATGGATTTTGCAACCTACGCAGTGCACCATATGTTCAGTATACAGTAGATGTGCACTACATCACAGGTAGTGCACTACATTTATGGCAATTCAGGATTCAGTGCTCTGTATCACTGTTTCCTTCATATATATACGTACACTAGGGTTTTATATGTCAATTTTGTTATGTAGTGTTATGCATTATACATCCACTAGTTCACTATATAGGATATGCAGTAACACTTTGCTCCCCTGTGTAGTGCACTTCATGTCTCTTAACCAGGCTTTTGGGATTCCTTTCTCTACAAGTGTGCAATATGCAATACAAATTAAGCAATAATACGGTATCTTTTCCACATTACTGAGTGCACTTAATATCCATTTGAGACCCAGCTCTCTTTTCTCCAATAAAGGTCTGCCACATGGGGCATGAAATAATAACGTTTTTCATCCTATTTAGGGCACTTCATGTTGAACAGGGTGCCTTTTGGGATTTAGCTGTCTATTTCCTATGTAAGTGCAAGATATATGTGAAATAATTTCTTTTACACGATAAAAAGTGTACTATGTCTTTAATTAGGGAGCAAGTGCATTATGTGGAGTGCGATATACAAGTCTTTTCACCCTCGCCAGTGTACATCGTGTCAAACAATTCACCATTATGGGTTTTAACTAGTGCTGTCACGCAATTAATTTTTTTAATCGCGTTAATCATGCGATTAATTTTTTTAATCGCGGTTTTAACACACGTTTTGATTTGTGTTGTACGTGCAGGTCGGCATCGTAGGACCATTGAAAAGGTTGATGCCGTTTATCACTGGTCTATT
>JAOVVH010000001.1:26418459-26429146 GCA_028566435.1 Scorpiodoras heckelii
TCTCTCTCTCTCTCTCTCTCTCTCTCTCTCTCTCTCTCTCTCTCTCTCACACACACACACATACACACACACACACACTCTGTCTCTCCACCTTCGCCTCTCTTGCTCACTCTGTCACTCTGTCTGTAGGTCTCACTGCCCTGTCTCTTCTCCCTTTCTATCTCTCTCTCCCTCTCCTCACTATGTCTTTCTTTCTGTCTCCCTCTCTCTCATGCATGTAATGATATCCTTCATAATCAAGATGATCCCAGTTCTACCTGTCGATGCCAGTGTGTGTGTGTATGTGTATGTGTATGTGTGTGTGTGTGTGCGCCTGTGTGTGTGCGTGTGTTGGTGTCAACCCTCTGATGGTAATTCCACCTGATTCCCCCTCAACCCTCTAGCAGTATCTCAACCCCATTATGCCAATCATTAAGTTTAATGACTTACAAACCAAGCATCATAACTTTGCCACATTGCATTGGGAATAAAACAAACACTTCTTTATATATTCGTGTGTGTGTCTGTGTGTGTGTGTGTTTGTGTGGGCTGCATCTTTCTGTGAAGGCCTGATTTGCAGTATAATATTTTATTTCACTTTAAACATGTTGGTATATGTGAGTAATTAGGCTTCATCAGTGCGGTAAATACATTGCAGTGTGTAAGTAATTGGCCAGGAACATTAGCTTTGTTTATTTGGCTGTGAAGTGAGGCACACTGGAGGTGATTTACATCTACAGACTCTGTTTTCATGCACACACAAATATAAATTAGTGGTATTTTACTGGCGTATTGCTAATTTGGTTGGGCAGAAGCCAGATTTTCTGTGGATTTTGCTAGTTGCTGTTTTCTTGGTTGGAAAAATGAATACTTATTAGACCTATTTTTGGTCCAAAGTTGAGTGCTAGCTTTTATCTATGCACATACACATAGAAAAGTGTAAATCATGATGGAAACAAACATCAAACCTTATGAAACATCTACGTATTTTGTGTGGTCTTCTGGAATAGGAAATATGTTTCAATGTAACTTGTGAATACATTACTGTACACTGAAGTACCAGAAAAACTGGTATAGTACTTGGTAGGTTAATACTTGGTAGGTCTTCCACAGGATCTTGGAGGGACATTGCACAGTCCTCAGGCTGATGTTTGTTGAGGCCCCAGTATTGAATTCCAGTGTTACTTGAGGCAGTGTTACACGCCTATCACGTGAAACGATTCTTGCCATCCGAAGCTGGTCACGTTCACGCAGAGTCTTTTTACAGCCGCACTGCTGTCTTGTAGTCTTGTAGTCACGGTACACCCTTGAAATGGGATATAACTTCCCACTCTCATGGCGTAAACAGCTCTAGAAGCTTCCATAGACGTCCATCACTTTATATACACACTGGCAGACACAACCAGTGATGTGCATAGGTGGGGTTGCTATTTATTTCACATAGGCTCTCGTACCAGTTTTTCTGGTTCTTCAGTGTACATAAAATCTCTAAATATTTTAGTTTGACTTGGAAACCAGACTGAAGGCGATGTTTTGACTCTAACGTGCCATCTAGTAGATGCTGCTTTTAATCCTTTAGACATATATAAAGTACACAGACGAGTGTGTGAACAATGTTGCTTATACTGCTGCTGCTTCTGCATATGTATTTAACGTCATGTGTCAAGAGTATTGTTAACATTTTGCAATCTCTGTCTTAGGTTCTCTCAGAGTCACACATATGCATTCAAGGCTTCAATAGGCCCTAACCCGTCAAATCGCAAATATCCCAAAATACCTCTCAACAGGGGAAAGAAATGGCAGCCCAACCCCTTGGGGCATTTTTTATATAAATGTAATTTGTTTAGCTACAGAGAAATAGACACTGCACAATCTGCTAAAGCTGTTGTGGTAACCAAAAATAGATCTGTGTGATTTGCAAGGTGTTAGCATATTATCATGCTAACACGCCACAAAGGAGACAGCTTGCTAGTGAGGTTAAATATTGCCAAAGCATCAAGCGTTAAAACAATGGATATGTGTGCATCCAGCATTAGGGGAGATAAATATAAGAGGAAAATCCTGACCTTAAAGAATACCAGAAAATCCTGTCCAATTTCACTACTCAGTCTTGTTGCGGTTCAGTATTCACGTCAATCTACTTCACCCAAATACGAATTAAATAAGTATTAGTGGCACGAATCGTTTTATTTATAACACACAGAAACAAAAATGTACATAAGCTGCATTGATACACATTGAATTTTAAATTATTAATAGAATTTGTTTAAAAAATGTCTAACAAAATGACAAGTTCAGACATACCAAAGTTATTGCAAGAAATTAGACAAAAACCCAAAGCACAAGAATGCAAACTCAGCCAGCTGATTACTTCTCACATTAAAATATCAACTAGAAGCAATTCAGTTCTTACTGTATTTATTTGAATGCAGCCACCATACAAGGTCTGTCCAGAAAGTAATGAGAATGAAAATTCCCATGCTCCATAGGGCTTATGCATGGGGATGTGTTTTCATCTTGGGGAACAAGAAGAAATCACATGTCGGGGCTATAGGGTGGATGTGGATGGACTGGAATATGTTTTTCAGCCAAAAATTCTCTCAGTGAAGTGAGACTCGGTGCATTGTCATGATGGAGGATCCATGAAGAGGTGATCTGATGGTGCACACGTAAAACTGTCTTCCTCAAATGCTCCATAACTCCAAGGTAAAATGGTTCATTTACCTTTTGGTCTTCTGGTACAAATTCTTTATTGACGATCCCTTAAGAATCAAAAAAGATGATGAACAGTGACTTAATTTTTGATTTGCTCATGCAAGCTTTCTTTGGGTGAAGTGATATTGTCATGTGCCTTGCAGCACTTTGTCTTTTTGTCTCAGGATTGTACTCGATCACCCACAATTCATCTCCTGTGATCACTCTGTTCAGGGCTTTCTTGTTAAATAATTAGGTGACAATAAGGAAGCTTATCCATAACCTTGCTTCAACATCTCAAGAGTTTCTGAAGCAGTTTTACTGATTTTCACACAGGTTTTGATCATGGACCATTGCTCCAAACTTGCTTGCATTGTTCCAGTGATGAGGCACTTCAGCAGGGTTTCACAAAAACACACATCTGGGCAATGTGAAAGATAGAATGCAAGTAATACAGGTCCTACTGTTTACTGCACCATTGTCATTACTTTCTGGACAGAACTCATATTTAAGAAAACTTTACCACGAACTATAATCTATAATAAACTATAATATCTGTACATGACAGATTAAACAATTAGCAGCAGAAGGCAGCTAAAAGCTAATTACATAGCTAAACAGCAAGCTGACTCAGATTTGTTGAAATGACCTTGACAGAACTTTTGAGCTAAGCTAAAAAATCCAATCCGAAATGGGAGCTGAACTCATAGACTTCCACTGCATAGCTCAGAAATTTAACACGTCACCACAGTGCCTGAGGAAAAACTAAATAAGCCTGGTTTGATACAAAATGTCCTTATCTATTCTCTAAAAAAAGGAAATAAAAGTGGGAAAATTATCTCCAGACCACACACAGCCTAATGGCCAAATCTACCTTAAGCTCCATCAGCCTAGCTACATGATTCATAATGGTGTCTGATAGCTCCAGTTTGCTAGCGTTAACAGTGCATTTGTGAACATCAAACAGACTGAAATAGCAGGAGCCAGAGCTAAAAGCGCTCCCTTACTGTGCTGAATGTCTCATTAAAATCTCTCCACGGTTGAATATGCTGTCTTTCCAGTGAGACAATATCGCTGGCACTTTATTCAACAGACAAAAGTCCACAGCACCTGGAGGGATGAGAATTGAAGTTAGCCAAGATCATAATATTCACAATCTCTTTGTGTTCCAATCAGAAGGAAGCTCCCTAGGTAGACTGGATGCTTGAGAAGAATTAGCATGCCTCGAAGATGAAGGTTGTCTGTTTAAAAGGCTTTTGAAAATCGCTAGTTTTGGACAAAATTGAGCAGCGTTGCATGTGTCCTTCTCAGGGTAGCAATCCCATAATGCCATTCACTAAATCAGGGCAAACATGAAAGTTACAGCAAACACAGTGGACAAAACTTCACAAACTGTACAGTTCTGTTCATATTTAAGGGTGTAGATTGTAAGAAGTAGTTCTGGGGTAGAAAAAGAGACAGCTAACGTAACATGATATCAGATGAAAAAGATTCACTCGTTAGTTGATAAAATATTATCCTATAAGGCAGTTTGTTCATTGTACTTAATTAGCCAGCTAGCTAAGTATGAATATTTATAATGAAGAGTAAACAAGTTGTGTTTAGCAGAATAACAAAACCCGCTGCTAGCTTAGAAACCATTCTGAAAATTAGCATTCCTAATGCAATACTTTATGAAGTATGTTTTCAGCTTTGGTTAAAATGGACACCCAGCTAACAAAATGACAACATTTGGTTACCTTTAAGCATTATTTTGGAGGATATAGTACAAAGAAAAGTTGCGATACTTTCTAAAAATGCAAAAAAAAAAAAAAAAAAAAAAAAACCTTAAATCTGTCATTTGTTAATTCACTTGAAGCTTTATTTAACAGTCTAAAGGAAAAAGAAAAGATTTTCAATGTTTTTAATGATGAATTTAATTGTATTTGTTAAATATAAACACATTTAGAAATTGATGCTGCAACACACTCCAAAAATTGGGACAGAGACGTGTTTATCACTGGGTCACATCATCTTTTCTTTTAATTATACTTTTTAATCATTTGGGAATTGAAGATTAAAATTTTTGCAGTTTTACAAGTGGAATTTTTGACCATTCTTGCTGTGTACAAGACTTGAGCTGCTCAACAGTCCGTGGTCAATGTTGTCTGATTCTCCTCTTCATGATGCTCCATACATTTTCAATAGGAGACAGATCTGGACTGTAGGCAGGCCTGTCAAGTCACACACCCTTGTTTTTTATTTTGTTTTTTTCCCCCAAAAACAAGCTGAAACGTGGACTCGTCTCACCACAGAACACATTTCCACTGTCTTTCAGTCCTTCTCAAATGACTTCAGGCCCAGAGAACTCGCTGGTCTTTCTGCACAAAATTAATATCTGCCTTCCTCTTTGTATAATACAGTTTTAGGTTGCATTTCTTGATGCAGCAGTGGACTGTGTTAAGTACAGAGATGTATAGTAACGAAGTAGAACTACTGTATCTGTATACTACTGCTGTATCTGTACTCTACTGGAGTATTATTTTTTTGTCCTACTTCCACTTTTACTTCACTACATATTTTGGATGAGTTTAATACTTTTACTCCGTTACATTTTTTATGTGCTACATCGTTAATCGTTACAATCATAAAAATGGTACGAATCATTTCAAACCCACATTATCACCGCCAGAGCGGTATGACACTGTCACCGGGTTTGATGAAACCCCCTCAACATTGAGCAGAACCAGCGATCGAGCTGTGACCGGGCATGCTGCCGTTCTTCCTTTCACTCTGCTGCAGCATTGAGAACACTAACGCTCTGTGTTTTAAGGTGCTCTCCTCACTTGTTTTTATATATGAAACACTTGTATGTGGCATGTTGCTGTCAATTCTGTTTAGTTTTTCTTTTGGGCAAGTTTGTTTAGAGAGTTAACTGAAGACTCCATGTACATGTACTCTGTATTGTACATTCCTGTCCTTGTACTACAGCCAAAGGAATTGTGACAGTCCTTAAGTCTAATCCCTGAACCTTTTCATGATATCATGAACTGTAGATGGTGAAAGACCGAAATTCTTTGCAATCTTGCACTAAGAAACTTTCCAGAACAGTGTTACTTATATTACTTGTCTTATTTTGCCCCCATCCCAACTTTCCTGAGTGTGTTGCAGGCATCACATTATATTTTTATTATCCTTACAAAATACAATCAGATTTGTCAGTGAAAACACTGACAAATGTTTTTAGGTACTTTTACCTGTTAAATAAATGTTCAAGTGGTGTAACAAAGTACAGTTTTTTGTTTTAATTGCATTTTTAGATAGAGTCCCAACTTTTCTGGAAATGAGGTTTGTACAATGTGTGCAAGCAAAACAGGATGTTGTTGCATAACCCGTATGTAACATTCATAATACTACCTGAACATCCTTGTAACATTTCTGTGTAACATTATCCCAACATCTGCTACTATCACAGTGACACCTCTTGTTAGCTCAGAAATGAATTACAGTTATTACCTATTTATTACACTATAATAACACTGGTATAATGTGAATGCTACAACATCATTTTATTAGAAATCTGATTTTGGATATTTTACAATACTTAACTAAGCAAACAAAATAATAGATCAATCACATGTTCAAAAGCAATTCTTCTCCTTGTGCAAACAGAAGCTGTAGAAATAAGTGAGAAATATGTTGCCTGGAGAATCATGACAGTGATATGAAACCTGTGATATTAGAAATACTTTGCTTTGAGCGGCTGTTCACACACCGTTGAGCACATGTGGCTCATGTAGGGACGCATTTCACTCGTTTGAAGGTGTACGATGCTGTACACCCTGTTAACTTTAAAGTCCCTATGAAATGGTTTGAAAATGATTGGATTCTGTATGTTGATGTATTTCCTTGCTTTGTTGATTTACACAACAGCCAATAGTGTTCGAGTTACTCCATGCCGCACGATTGCTGAATATAAACACACTCAATAGTAGCTTAGCGAAATAGCTAAATATAGAGTTATGCCATATGAGTTCGAGAGATGGTCGAGAGTCATCTGAGGATCGTCACCAGGAGACATCTGATGCATCTGAGTGGTAGATAAAATGATATTACTGATTCTTAAAGATAGAGAAGGCGTATAAAGTTGGAATTGTGTTGCCTATCAGTCTGAGTTAGTGACATCCTGATTAAATTCTGGTAAATCCCTCTTCTGAAAAGTCACAAAACCACAAACTCCAAATAAATAAACTCTGACTATTTATTCTCAACCAAGCAATGAGCCATGCTTGTTGGTCCCAAGCTGCTCCTGTAGATCAACACACACCCAGAGAGGTGGAAAATATACCTTCTGAGGAAAAATAGGAAAGAAATAGACATGCACAGGACATGCCATCACCTACCTTCTGTCTGGTTTGAGATAGTGAGGAAGAAAGATAAGTAAAGTGTCAAAGATAAGTCTTAAGAAGCTTTCTAATTTCTTAAAGTCCTCTAACATTTTTTTGGACATTTATCAAAATGGCACTCGGCAATCCAAATCCGGACTCAGGAACAGCTTTTCAACTAAACCTCTGTGAAATCAAAGCCTGAAGATCTTACAGTCACTTTTCCCTCATCCTCTGAGTCTGTTGGTACGAACGAGAATTAAGCCTGAGCTTCGTTCTGCATATCACAAAGAGTGATATTTAAAGTTTTACCAGAAAAGAATCAATGTTGTTGTTTTTTTTCAGCGCTTGTCTTTTCCTTGTGGTCTTTCTTCATTTTCCTCACAAAGTGTATAACGTGACATCCTGCTGTCTTTACACTCATATCGTCATGACAACTGTCAGGTATTCTCCACTTTAACTGGCAGCACAAGAAGCGAAAGTGACAGAACCAAGCTGAAATCAATTATACAAGAAAATGTCGATGGAAATCATTTCAGCTAATCTTTCCTTGAGTACTTAACTGTCTTTATTGCAGTTTAACTTTTTTTGTCATGTTGATCTTTTATTTTTTTTAATAAAATGAGTATACAGCCACAAATTCACAAGATTTCTCATGATTGCTCAAATGTAAAATTATGAATGGTGACATTTCAGCTGAGGGGTGAGGTTTGTGCTTATAGCTTTTAGTATTAGAGCTCTTCAATAGGAAACACAACCAAGTCAGACATTAAGGTTTCTTTCACAACTAATAATCTGTTTACTGTGTCTGTATCAGAGGAAAATCTGTGCTTTTTTTGGCATATAATTAAACAAATTAAAAAAACAACAAAAAAAAAAACAAGATTGCCTGAGAGACAAGAGAGCTGAATGCATACTTGTACAAAATGAAAATGTAAAACAAAAAAACAACAACAAAACCCTTTTGATTAATTAGTTAGAAATACTTCCATAGGAAAAGATAAACAAACCTTTGGCAACTGCAAAGAGAAAACATGGAAATCATCCAAGCATGGAAAATATAAAAATGCCTAGGAAAAAAAATATTGTGCCAAAGTGCAGCTGAGTTCCTGAATCTCACTGGTCAGAAAGTGTTAATTATATTAGTTTTTAGTAACAGCAACTCATACAAAAGATTAAACTCTAGATATCCAGATAGATATCCATAACATATGGCATTTTGTGTACTCAAAGTCAGTCATGGAACATTAAATTAAGAAATAAAAGAAATAAAATAAAAATAAAGGTATACCAATTAAAAAATGGCAAGAATTGAAATTAACATCTAATACAATTCCAAAAAAAAAAAGACTGCGTGAATTGTCCTAGTTGGAGTTATCCTATTAATAATTGCAAGTGCAAATGAGGTTTAATTTAATTTACTATAATGGCTTCCACTTACATTATTGATCAGCTTCTAAAATAGCACTTGATCCAGCACATCACATCACATTATCTTGCATTTTACGTTATTATTATTATTATTATTTATACTGTGCTTTGACAGGTGCAGGTATATAGACTACTGCTCAAAAGTTTGGGATCACTGTGAAATGTTCTTGTTTTCAATGGAAACACACATGAGATTAGGAAATATAGAAAATAAACATTGACATTGTCAGAGTAAGAAATATTGGTTTTAATAGAAATAATGACTGTGTACTTCATAATTTGCCTTCATCAAAAAAGCCACCTTTTGCAGCAATTACAGCCTGGTAGACCCTAAGCATGCTAGCTGTCAATTTTTTGAGGTAATCTGATGTGAGTTCACCCCATGCTTCCTGGAGCATCTCCCACAAAGTACCATGCGGTCAAGCTGCTCCCACAACAGCTCAACAGGTTCAGATCCGGAGACTGTGCCGGCCACTTCATTACAGTCAGAATTCGGGGTGACTAATTTTTTTAATTTTGCTGACACTTTGGAGGTGAGTTTGGGGTCATTATCATGTTGTAGGATGAAATTGGCCCCAATCAAGCACTGTCTACAGGGTATGGAATGGCGTTGCAAAATCTTGTGGTAGCCTTCCTTCTTCGAGATCTTTTCCACTCTATATAAATCTACTATTTTATCATCTCCAAAGTATCCCCAGACCATCACGCTGCCTCCACCATGCTTGACAGATGGCATTAAGCATTGGTCTTGAATCTTTTCATTGTTTCTGCAATTCACAAATGTTCTTCTGTTTGATCAAAAGACCTGCAATTGGACTCATCTGTCCACAACACCTTCTTCCAATCTTCTAGTGTCCAATGTCTTTCCTCTTTGGCCCATCGCAGTCTTTTCTTTTTATTGGCCGTAAGTCACCTCTTCACTGTTGATGCTGACATTGGTGTTGGACGGGTTCCATTTAATGCAGCTGTCAAGTGACAACATGTGAGGCATCTTTGTCTCAAACTGCACACTCTATTTATCTACATGCACAGTTGAGCATCATGGCCTCAGACTCCCTTTTCTGTCCTTGTTAGAGCCAGTTTGTGCTACTCTCTGAAGGGAGTAGTTAACAGCATGATAAGATATTTTCAGTTTCTTTGCAATATCTCACATTGAGTAGCCTTCCTTTCTTAACACAACACTACAGACTGACAGGTCTCTAAAGAAAGTTGTTCCTTTCTGGACATTTTGAGCCTGTAAGCAAGCCAACAACTGCTGATGCCTCAGATACTGAACTAACCCAGAATGTCATGCTCCCTTTTATGCTCCCTTATTGGTATAACGTTTTTAAGCTGTGCAACAAAATTGAAAAAGGGTTTCCTAACAATCAACTTGGATTGGCAGCCAAACCAGGACATTGAGGCAGAGGACTGAGATTTGCTGATAATAGGACTATATGCAAAATAGGCTTCTATACAAAAATTGGCCTTAATGCAAACGTTTTCATTCTTTAAAAATCATCTAATACATTTAAATTAATTGCGTCATGGACAATATTGTTTGTGAATTGCATGAAAATGTGTTTTACTTTGGAGCGGTAGTGTTTATATATATATTGCTCCACCCTGTAGATGTAAAGTCAGGGACAGTAGCTCATCTGTTGTAGCACAGTTTGTGTAAGTCATCCTCTAGTCCTTCATCAGTGCTCACAGGATGCTGCCTACAGGATGCTGGTGACTGATCATCTGTGGTGGTCCTGTGGGGGTCCATGTGGGTGTATATACACTATAGTACCAAAAGTATTCACTCGTTTGCCTTCACATGCACATGAACTTGACCGACATCCCATTCTTAATCTATGGGGTTTAATATGATGTCGGCCCTTTATAACAGGCTCAACTCTTCTGGGAGGCTTTCCACAAGGTTTAGGAGTGTTTATTTGTGAGGTCAGACACTGATGTTGGATGAGAAGGGCTGGCTCACAGTCTCCACTGTAATTCAAATGGCTGCCGCTTCTCACCAGTGTGTGATTGCTGTTAAAGGTGTATGTTGACTGTAAAACGTCCTTGGGTTGTAGAAAGGCTATAGAAATGTAACTTTCATTCATTCATTCACTGCTCTAGAGTCCAGTTGCAGCGCTTTACAACACTGCATCCGAGGCGTTGCATTGTGCTTGGTGATGTAAGGCTTGGATGCAGCTGCTCAGCCATGGAAACCCATTCCATAAAGCTCTCTACAC
>JAOVVH010000001.1:26530150-26540317 GCA_028566435.1 Scorpiodoras heckelii
CCCACTGCACTAGGTTATATCTGGAACTCCTCCCAGTGCACTAAGTCAAAACTAGAACTCCTCCCAGTGCACTAGGTCATAACTGGAACTCCTCCCAGTGCACTAGGTCATAACTGGAACTCCACCCTGTGCACAAGGTCATAACTGGAACTCCTCCCAGTGCACTAGGTCATAACTAGAACTCCTCCCAGTGCACTAGGTCATAACTAGAACTCCTCCCAGTGCACTAGGTCATAACTGGAACTCCTCCCAGTGCACTAGGTCATAACTGGAACTCCTCCCAGTGCACTAGGTCATAACTGGAACTCCCCCCAGCGTATTATGTCATGACCAAAATTATTCCCAGGACCTGCTGTCATAATATGAACCATTCCCAGTACATCATGTAATCACTGACATAAGTGAAACCTTGTAGTGAAACCTCTTATAGTGCATTATGTCATAATGGAAAATCCAATGCTTCCAATACTACCAATAAAATAATTAAATATACCCTCATTTTTCACCCCAGTTTGGTCAGCAGCCACCTTTCCCCCTATCAAAAGATACCAGCTGGGCAGGGTGAAGGCTAACATGTGCATTCTTCGAGATGTGTGATGAAAACCAACCGCATCTTGTTGAACTGATGCTCACAAACATGTACGATTGGCTAATATGACTATGATTAACAGGTGTGCCAGAGTACGCCCAGAGACAATGCCCAATCTGTGCTCTCTAGACCCCCAGTCATGAATCACTGTGGTATTCAAACTCTGGAAATCTATGGAGGAGAATTACAAAAACAGTATCTTGTGTCCTTTCCTGCACTGGTGAGATGTGAACATCCAGCAACAAGCTGACAGAGACCTGCCTGATCTCCAGGTTCTGACACTTGCTTGTGTGAACGAACCTGAAAAACAGAAGCCAGTCGGGGTGGTTTGGGGGTCGTTACGCCATGACAGGTTTGCTTATAAAAAACATCTCCTCAAGCTTTTCCTGCCGCTTGGTGAATTGAACTCGCTGATCACTCGGAGACAAAGTGCTGACTCCTGGCTTAGGTTTCCTGTCCTTTCCGGGAACTTCTCTTTCATCCTTTTTTTTCTATTCTTGGGACGTGAATAAAATCGAGGGCCTGTGTTCCAGTCAAAGCAAGATAAGAATATCGACAGAGCCTAGTCGGGACAATCTAATGCCACAGCCCTAAAAATGGATATGCACAAACTGGGAACAAGCACAGGAAAGACAGGGAGGCATTAGAGTCGGATCTATAGTGTGCTAGGAACAAGGAAATTAAAACTCTACTCAGTAAAAATTAAATCTACTCAGCTGATTTGGTATTCTTGACATTTAATTTTTGCCCGAGCTATTTAATTAAATTAGCATAAAGTATGGATCTCTTTCTTTCCCCTCTTGTTCTCTCATTTTCCATTTGCTTATCCTGTGCATTTTAATAGGGAAATTGTAGCCCCGAAAAGATTTTAACTCCAGAGCTGGTTGCCATAGTAACATCATGGTCTTGAGATGGCAAATGCAAACACTTTGTACACTTGTTACGAATAACATAATACATGACGCGTAATCTCATTTTTAAATGAAAGATCTATATTTTAGCCAGAGTCCGCTTTTATACCTTTACACTCAATGCTGCATCGACATCAGCAGCAATATTTTGCCTTGCGTGTTATCTTTACGTTACTCTCGGTTGCCGTGGTTTCACTAGAAATTTATGAGAAAATGCTAACACAAATTACATAGTTAGCTAGCGTAAGGTCCCATATCATCGGACAACTCCTATTTCCGGACACTTCCTTTTCCTACCTGTTCCGTCTTTTCTTTCTCTCCCTTTGCCATTTGCGTTATTATGGGTTCTTATGCTGCGTTGTTGGCTTTTCATGTTGCTCTGATTTGCTAGCTAATAGGTAGAAAAAGGAGATGGTCAGAAAAAGGAGTTGTCTGATGATATGGGACTTTACTTTATAGTATAGCATGTTTTATATTCCCATCAACAGCCCAACTGATTGGAAAACTTCCTACTAAAGTTCCAAAATTTCTTTTTTTTTTTCAGTTTACTGTATAATCATATAAATTCTGGAGAGAAATGGATTGTCAAAATGAGCTGGAAAAAAAAAACCCCAACGGTTTGCTTTTCTTGATTTCTTGATGGGAGTTCTGTTTGACAGCGCTTAAACGGTACCCAGAGTTTGAACCCCTGGCTGAGGAGCTGCATGCACAAATTAATATTTGGAACAAAAAACATGGATAATTTTGTAATAATATTAATTCATTCATTCATTAATTATCTTCCGCTTTATCCCGCTAGTCGGCTTCACGGGGGGGCTGGAGCCAATCCCAGCGTCATCGGGCGAAGGCGGGGTACACCATGGACAGGTCGCCAGGCCATCGCATGGCCTTTTGTAATAATATAAAACATAAAAATAAGAACAGTACCACCACCAGTTCTCACGAACACCAGTAGCCTCCATATCACCTCACTTCTCAGATGCACAACTGTGCTATACCACCTGGCTCCGCCCATTTTGCATTGCTTGTACTCGCTTCGCCTCTTTTGGTCACAAGAAACATTTACAGCTTGCATCGAGACAGAATGACTTTTTCACTGTAAAGCTGCTTTCTTAGGTGTTAGGTATGTAGAACTACTGTATATTATCAGCAACATGACGTCCAGCTAAACTCCACTGAGGAAAAATGCAATTTTGGTTATCCAATATGGCTGCTACCATAATGTTACAGCATTGAGGAACACTGTCAGGTTTAGCTAACCCATGCTATCCCTAACCCTTAGGTAACAAGGAGTCACTATTACTGTTAAAAGGATACAGCTTAAGGGAAATATTTACAGATGCAATTTTAAGACATCAGTTACTTGTTAGTTACATTAGCGGTGTACCTCAAGGTCAAAATTATTATTACGCGGCAAACGTGCCTTGGCTGTTTGACTATAGGTGAAGCCACCAATTTGGTGATCTCAGAGACCGCAGGACACAAGATCTCAATTTAGATTGCCTTAATTCCATCCAAATTAGTTATGATATGCAAAAGCAACACATGGCACGACTGATTCTTCGGACCAATCATATGTCTGAGGTTTCTTCTTGTTCCGAAATCACTTCAATGTCAGTTCCTACCTGCAATCAGTTCTCGTTTTGCATGCAATGCAAAAAATTGGAGGGTTTACCATGGTTCCGTCTTATCCTGTCATGTACAATACAACCTTTTCGTAAATGCAGTTAGAGACATTATGATTGAAAACAAAGCCTTGATGGAAGTAGCAGAGCTTGTTCGAGCCTATACATTTTGGCTGCTAACATTGAGGATTGAAAAAAAAATCTAGACAGGCCACACCTACATGTGATGACAGTAAGCAGTTTGCACACACTCACGAAACGACAACTCGCACTTGTTAGTGTGAATGCAGTGTAAGGCAGATTTGTTTTGGGGTTTTTTGTTTTTTTTTTTCATTTTTTGCATCACAGCTACGATATGGGAAACTATCAGACTTTGTAATGTCTTCTTCATCTTAGCAGACATAATCATCAGCATAATCAAATGTCTTGTTTTCTTACAAGAAGGCGCACAACACTTGCTTTTGGCTGAGAGTGGGGTTTTAGAGCTAGAGAAATGATTCTCTGATACGGCACTGATGTTTACTTCTTATATTTTTTCTGTGATATGTTACAATGTCTTTTTTATGCAGTGCTCCTGGAGAGACCGGGTGAATGTTTAGCTCAGAGAAGCTCAGAGAAGCTCAGAGAAGCTTGGGGCGTGTTAAGTATAGGAACTGTAAAAAGGTCTACAAGGCCGAGCTCAGCGTTGATTATGGGCAGCATGGAGGAAGTGATCGAGAGAGCTATCAAATCCTGTCATGCTTTCAACTATATCCATGTGTAGGCTGTGAGATCCAATTATGAAGTCTTTGAGATCGGGGAGTATTTTATGTATTTCGTGATCACATGAAGGCTCTCTCTCTCTCTCGAGTGCTCACTCTCTCTCTCTTTGGCATGTAAATCTCACTCATATTTTTTCATTTAGAGCTGGTTAGAATTGCGTATGTGAGTGTGTGTTTGTGTGTGTGTGTGCGAGCGAGCGAGCGCACACGCGTAATGACACTGCTGCCTCCTCTAACAGGGTCATTTGTTGCTTTTCCAATATACCATTACACGGCAAGTGCAATCCCTCACTCAAATGGAAAATGTGTCCAATCTCGGCGTGGAAGAGAGAGAACCCCGATGCCGTCCCGATTGTTTTCCTCATGTTTCCTCAAACAAATCTCGCACTGCTTCTCGTTCAGCTTTTCTTCCAGAGGATTCTCTTGCATTATACACACGTTATGAGTGGATTGTGTCACTTTAGCAACCAAATCTCATATAATCTAGCATTACCAGACCCCGATCTAGTACAGTCTACCATAATTCACTCTTCATTCAGTGGTATTCAGATACAGCTTGCACTAATAGGAATGTACAGTCATGTTTTGGCATCCTTAATAAATAAGAATAAATGCTGATTTTCTTCCACTTTTGTCCTGCTGCAAAAATTTGGCTTTCTTATAGGTACTAAAATTATGCTCATAATAAATTATTTTCTTATGTAATAGCACTATATGTTCTTGCATACAAAGTTTTGCCACCCCAAGGAATATTTTATGTTTTGCATGCAAACTGACATCATTTAATAGAACATGAACCAGAAACTCCAAAACATGTAAAATTTAGTTCTTCATTGTTGAGTCAGTACAAAAATATTTTTCCAACAATTTTATTTATACTTTTTCAACAAAAACTTAAATGTTACACAAAAATGTTTGTATGTCAGTAACAAAAGCAACACATTACATAACAGACCACATTTCAGAAAGAAAACATAATGAAGACTGATGGGTTTTGCTGCAAAAAAAAAAAAAAAAATGAAGTAATTGTGACAGTCAAAGTCACCAGAAGAGCTGTGGCAGATTCTCCAAGACACTCAGTAAAACCTACAGCTAATTACTGTACAGTACGATGCAGAAGTCTTAGACAAATGTAAAGACTCGCTGTAAAAAAACAATGATGTTTCTACATAAAAGAAAACACACTTTATAAAGTGCAGTAAACAGTAATAAACTAAAGGAAGTCAATATTTGGTGTCTTTTTTAAAACAGTGTTCCCCGCTTGAGTGTGCACAGCTTTATAAGGAAATTAGGTTTTAAGTTTTACTGAGTGTCTTAGAGAATCTGCTCTTACAGCTCTTCTGGAGATGGATGGTATAGATCCCTGTGATGGACTGCTCTCTCATCCTGAATGTATTCCCTCCTCAAGACATTTGTTCCCAGAATGCACTCTGGATCCTCCACATGACCCTAAACCAGATACACCACTTATTGAAGACAATTTAATAAATGAAGGATTTAATATTTTTAACCATTTTAAATGTTAAGTAAAAGTAGAACACAACTATTTTGCAGTTGTGTTTTGGGATAAAATAACAGAATACTTTAGTCTAAAATTTAATAGATTTAAGTTTAAACATTTGCAGTTTGATTCACTTTCTGCAAATAGGCAGGAGCCTGAAGATTGGGACTACCACCAGTCGTCTGACTGACTGTGTGCCAGGCTGCCTCACGTTTATGTACCATTTTATAATCAGATAGGAACGTGTAATATAAAATGTTGTAGTCTACAATTAGCATTTCCTCCAGTTCAACAAACTTAAACTAGTTGCAAAAGTTACACTCGTGAAATTCATTCGTCCCCGGGAAGTCTGTGGCATGGAATTGTTCATCGCAGCAAATTCCTGATTGACTGATTTTTTCCTAATAGGATAAGTATTAAGATTAGGGATGTACATGAGCTAAATATATATAAAGAATTATAAACTTCTACATGGAAAAGAGACTGCAACCCTCTATATTGTTGTTATAGCTATTATATACAATGTAAATATTAATGGTAAGTACAACTACGAATTAATTTTAAAAAATGAGCTACTTGAGGAAAGTTCAATTTGAAAATAATATACAGCATGAATATAATTTAATGAAAAATTATTATAATTATAAAATTTTGAATCTGAATATAAATGTGCACATAGCATTTCATGTGCAATAATCCCAGGATTTATTTATTTAGTTGTTTATTTATTTATTTTTATATTTAGATCGAAGTCTGTTCTCATTTCTTAAAAATAAAAGAGCCAGGAATGAGAAGATTAACAATCATGGTAGGTGCATTAGCTTTGACAAAGCAGCTCCATTTATTAAAAGCAGACGCGATGCAAGCCTCTGTAATAGAAACTATAGATCAGATGCTGGGAACTAGAGAGAAAGTCATCTGTTTGAAATGAAATTACAGCACGAAAAATGTCAGTATACATTTCAAAAAATGGTCGTGGCCGCCATAGAAACAGGGACTAATGAGAGACAAATTGCCCTTGACTGTTATTCCTTCTCCTAAACAACAAGCCTGGCTGATCAGAGACACAGAGAGAAAAGAGGAAGAGCGAGAGCGAGAGAGGAGAGAGCGAGAGAGGGGGAGAGATTTCACTCTTCACTGCATTGATATCCACTAGAGAGGCTCATGTTCTCTTGCTCTGTCCTTCTTCTCTCCCAGTAGGGCTTTGTACTTCCTTGAAGAGAACAGACGGATGGATAGAGGCGGTGTTTAGTCTGCTTTAGCCTTTTCCCTGCTGATCAGAAGCATCAGAGTTCAGTAATGATCCCCTCATCGACGGAGCAGTCGGTAAGCTGCTTTCCCACCGAGCCCTGAACCTAAAACACATTAGCAGTGGGTGTGTATATGTATATACAGTATGTATGCATGTGTGTGTGCCTCTTTGATGCAAACACACCCACATGTTTGTCTTATAAAAACATATCCTCATACATATGCATGCCCTGTATACACACACACACACACACACACACACACACACACACACACACACACACACACACATGCCTTCATGCTTCACTATGCTTCTCGTTTCTGGATGTCTGGCGTTCAGTTGCTGCTCCACTGATCGTGACTTAATGAAAAGCTCCGACACCCAGCGTGTGTTTCTGATCAGGATAAACGCCGCGCTCCTGCACCTCTCTGCTTCCAGAGTAATTAAAGGAATTAGCCTGAACACTGTGGTGTGTGCAGGGTGCAGAGAAGACCCAGGCCAAACAAATGAGAGGAAGCTGAGATGATTGCTGATGCCAGGATTAGAATGAGCAGAATGGGTTCACCGATTAGACGTCAGTGCCACCAGGCCTGGTCTTTTTGAAGAATTCTCTTCAAGGATAGGGATGTTACAGAGCAAGTAAACAAAAATCCTCTAGCATGTGCAGAGAAAAAATAAACTGAATTTTACCCTAGCATACGGCAGTGGAGAGGAGAGGATGGCTGTACATAAAAACCATTCGAATCCCCTGCTTTGAAATGTTTGTTTTTTTTATAGCATGTGGACTGTTTGATCATGTGATACCCACCACAAGGAAGCCTTCAGGACAAGTTTTTTGTTAATTTTTATTGACTTTGCAGATGATGCAATGAGTTTCCCCCATGTTCTCCACCTGTCTGCATGAGTTTTCTCTGGGCTTCCCAGGTTCCTCTGACTGTCCAGAACTGAAGTACCATACTGAAATACCAGAAAAACTGGTACATCCATTAATCCTCGTTAGGTCCCCCACGGGATCTTGGAGGGAACGTTGCCCGTCCTCACGTTGATGTTTGTTGAGGCCCCAGCACTGAATTCCGATGTTATTTCAGGCAGTGTTACACGTCTATGATGTGAAACGATTCTTGCCATGTTCACGTTCACCCAGAGTCTTTTTACGGCCACACTGCTGTCATAAGTTCAAGCTCATATCATTGTGAGTACTCATATCAATATGAGTATTATGCTCATACGTGAAAATCCAAACATTGCTTCTACCTCCAAAATGCTATGATCTATATCATGAGCAACAACTATTAAACCATATTGAAAATTGCAAAATCATTATAGCTTGCCATTCTCATTTTGGAAACAGCTCTAGAAGCTTCGATAGATGTCTATCGCTTTATGTATGCGGATGCAACCAATGACGTGCAACGGTGGCATTGCTCTGTATTTTGCATAGGCAGTTTTTCTGGTTCTTCAGCATAAGGTTTGTGTCTCTAGGTGTGTGTTGCCCATCGTGTTAGCACCCCCTGAAATGTGTTAGGATCAAAGCACTTTTTAAACAACATCTCTAAAACCAAATGTTTTGCCAAAAATTATCCTATTTTTATGCCGGGTTGGCCTCTAGGAATCATATTACCTTAAGTAGCTACCTAATGATGTTCACAACAACAAGCTATTAATTTGCTAGGCAATACCTGCTGATGAAAAGGCTCAAACGTAATGAAACTTCACAACCCATATCACTACAACATTCTTTAGACGCACACCAAATGCCATGAAATTTCATCTACAGGGGGCTGCGCAAATGACACATTTCATTTCACTTCATTCTTTCTCCCTCTCTCAATCATGCTTTCTCTGATTCTCTCACCGTATGTGACGGTCATATTACAGTCCATCTAGCTTTCCTATAACATCACACCACATCTTTAGGTCTTTAGATCTTTTTCACTACTTAGATGTGGATGTCAGTAATGCCACCAGCAATGTACACTACTTCTGACTGGATTCAGTTCACTATAAATGAAAGATTCTCAATACCGCTCATCGCTTTAACATTTTCCCTACCCTGAACACACCCAGATGTGTCTTAATAATTAACTGATTGCTTGGAATCTCCAGGGTGTAGTGAAAGTCCAGAGCTGTGTGGTCACAGAATCAAAAGGAAGCAAGCATCGTAGAGGATGGCAGGAGTAGACACAAACACACTCCCAGAACTGAACAAAGTGTCAAAAATAATTGGCTCAGATTGCCAGGGACCATTATCATGACACTGTAACAGACAGAAGACACAGTATGCCTGGCTGATTCAATACACACAATATACAGCAAAGTCACAAGTAGGACAATGCTAATGGGCTTCAATGGAGGTAAACTTCAATAAGGCAAAAAGTTGTAGCTGAAACATAGTTTGTTTTCCAGGTTCACCTTCCGAAATCTGCATATCGGTGATAAAATTGTGTTATTTCACATTATTAGAAAGAAACATTTGTACATGGCTACCTGTATATAAAACAAAATTATGTGACAAAACCGTTGCATGCTTTGGTCTGTTATGTGCCGTGCTACAATACTGTAGCATAATTTAATACCTTATAAGAAATATAAATAACACTAAAAGTATAAAAAGAGAATATGGAATTTTCCCTGCAGAACTTAATATCCTTGTTTTTCTGCATTACGTTGTAGTATTTCGGTATAAACTCCAGTTACCATGTTCCGCTAGCTGTCAGAAATGTTTCCAATGTTTCTCACTGAAAACTCTCTCAGGAACAGCGCAAGGTGGCGGGGAAGAGAAATTTTCTCACCAGTGGTGCTAGACGCCATAGACTGCCTTTATTCTCTTTCCAGCGCCCCTGTCAAAGACGGCTTCCCGGAGATAGCCGGCCAGCTCGTCATAAATATTCCATCTTTCTTCTTCAGGACTAGTTTTTTTTCCAGGTGAGTTTGGCTTTCAAGCCTGTCAACTTTAACCTGATTGAGGTTTTGGCTCCATGGATGACCTTTTAAGGTCAGACTGTACATTTTAAGCATCTGTACAAGGAGGAAGACAATGAGATTTTTTTATTAATTTATTTATTTATTTATTATTACCCATAGAGAAAGTTCAAATCAAGCATCTGCCAGTGTAGCTATTTAATTTTCTGCAGGTTTGACAGATGTGCTGGATTTTTATGCTCGTACTCATCAAAGATATATCACCTGACTTTTTTATGATGCTGTCTCACACATGATTTGATATTTTCTGAAATAATAACGCAATCACAAATCTATCTATCTAGCCCTTTTGGTGTTTTTGACTGGATTTGATTTGACCCTGACCAGGATAAGGCATTGAGTAATTTTTTTTTTAATAATAGGTGACATCTGGTCAGAATGTATCGTATTTTATAGAACATATTATTTCCATTTCACCCAAATCCTTAATTTAATTATAATAAAAATTAATTATATATTTATTAAACTTTTTTATTTTTATTTTTTATATATTTTTATTTTATTAAAATGTTTTAATAAAATTTTATTTTTTTTATATTTTGTAAT
>JAOVVH010000001.1:26695304-26705385 GCA_028566435.1 Scorpiodoras heckelii
TTACTGAGTGTCTTGGAGAATCTGCCACAGCTCTTCTGGAGACTTTGACTGTCACACTTACTTCTTTTTATTTGCAGTAAAAGCCAGCAGCCTTCATTATGTTTTTTGTCTGAAAAGTGGTCTGTTATGTAACGTGTTGCTTTTGAGACTGGCATACAAACATTTTTGTTTCACATTTAATTTTTTGTTGGAAATGTAACATTTGGAAACATGAATTTTTTTTGTGCTGACTCAATAATGCAGAACTCAAAAAAAAAAAAAAAACCCCTAAAAAACATCAATAACACACGTTGTACATAAAAAACAGTAGGGTGCCTAAGACTTTTGAACAGTACTGTATATAGAGGCAGTTACATTTTTAACAGCAGATTTCTAGCTTTTAATTAAAAAGAAAAAGATCAGCATCTCCAACGAGAGAGCAAAAGAGTGTTTGGGGAAAAAAGAGATAAACTGAGAAGGAAATAAACAGTGTTTGTACATTTTGCACTTTTAAATGACACAGTTGGTCATTAATTAATGAAATAATGAAATCAGGAAACAGGAGGAGGTGATGTTTTGCCACACACACACACACACACACACACACACACACACACACACACACACACACACACACACAAACTGTGTTATGACATAAATGTAGAACATTCTAGAAAAAAATGTGGCATCTACAAGGAGTCTCAGACGGTGACACACTGCTTCTGTTCCACACAGGAAACAAACTCTACAACACGTCATGTGGTCCAACATCTGATTTATAACTAATGCACACACACTCACACACACATACACGTACACACACCACATGCTGACAGCCAAGCAGACGGTAGACTCAGCAGGACGTCCCAAAGCACACTCTTCACAAGTTGGAAAATGACTCCACACACACACACACACACACACACACACACACACACACACACACACACACACACACACACACAGTATACCTGTCACCCAGGATGACAAACGCTGATAATGGAAGTTCATACACACACATGACAGCATCTGTATCCCCCATGTGTGTTTGTGTTGTGTTGCTATATTTCATTCACACATCTGCTGCTAACACACAATCTTACACGTCTGTCATTCTCTAAAGAAAACCTTCAGAGATGAGCCGTCCCGGTGTAAATTTCCTGTTGCAGCAGGTATAGCCACAAGTTTTGCACCAGTGCTAGAACGTTAACGTGTGCATATATTTTTTCTACAGCGCTGCTGAATTCTCGAATCTGATTGGCCAGTACCGTATCTGCAGATTACATATTTATATCAGTGCAGTCCTTCTGATTTGTTCGCATTTATATGGTAACAACTGGCGCGGGGATTCGTATGATGGACGCACTGCGTAAATATATTTCGTTTACTTTGAGGAAATATTATGTACTGCTGATAGAAGGAGTCTCCAGTGTGAGTTTTTTTGAATAGTCTGAGATTAAGCTGAAGATTAAGAAGTCTAGTCCTTTGTGTTACTAACGTGTACGCAGGAAATACCCTTAAAATATTCTTCAAACTGGAAGAAAGCAATTGGTGTAAAACGATTGAAGACATCTGACCTTGACCTTGACTGTGTAAATCCTGCGAACATTCAACCACCTCTTATTGAGATATCTTGCCAACAAGCATCTCAGACACAGAGGCATAACAAAGAAAATAAAAAAAGAGAAAAGAGACTGTTTACTGCTGATAACCCGAAACATATTTCGCAGACGTGCCACAACATTGTTACAACATACAGTCCTGTGCAAAAGTCTTGGCACCCTATTGTTTTTAGGTACAAATTTTGTTATTGACATTTTTTTTTTGCTTTGTTTTGAGTTCTGCTTTATTGAGTCAATACATAAAGATTTTATTTTTCCAAATGTTACTTTTCCAATAAAAAATTAAATGCATGTCAGTAACAAAAGCAACACGTTACATAACTTTTCAGACAAAAAAAACTGCTGAGTTTTGCTGCAAATAAAAGAAGTAAGTGTGACAGTCAAAGTCTCCAGAAGAGCTGTAGCAGATTCTCCAAAACGCTCAGTAAAACTTATTTAAGTAGCCCTGCTTCCAGGATGGCAAGTGCTGCATATGCTTTCTCCCATTTCAATTGGAGTGACACTGGACAATCACAGGCATCTCTGGGCTCACGTTTACAGAAAGTGAGCGGGAGCGCCTTCCTCCGAATGTGGATGTTGTATGAGGAGCAGTCCGAAAAGAGACGGCGTCTGGCGTCACGTGTCTTTCACTGGCAGTTGTCGTCTGACATGGGAGAAATCCTGATGGGTGGGAATTGGACGCAACTAAATTAAGAGATAAAATTAAGGAACAAATCCAAAAACACCTTGGGGAAAACAATCAAAACAATCGGCGTGCTAACGTTTTTAACGCCGTTAAATCACATCTGATTATCTTCTTATATCTGATATGGTGCAATCTGATGCTAGCGTTCAACGATGTCGAAATATCTCCTGAAGAAGAAAGTGATTCACCTTTGAAATGAAGAACTGAGAGGTATTTTCATCCGCTTTTATACACAACAGTGTTAGAAACCACATGTAAGACTTTGTTCAGACTTCTCAAAGCTAAAGCTATTTTCAAAAAGCTTCACCCTTGGCTGTAGAGTATGTGTCAGCTACATTAGCATCATAGTTTCATTATAAAATTTTACCTCTGACACCAAGCATATCTTCTCTATTGGGCTACATTTGGCAAAAAAAAAAATTGTGGCAAATTGTGTCCTTTCACCCCATGAAATCCTTTTTCACTGATTTCAGTGAATAACACACATTTTGGACATGGATTCTGAAATGTGACAGCATCCTATTTATTTTTAATAACATAAACTAAAGGCAGTTCTTGCTCTTCTGAACTCTTGGACTTGGCAGTAGATGTTTTGATAGTGTTATTTTGCCAGAGAGTTTATTGCCTGAGGTTAACAGCTTGTCAGGAAAGATTCCTAAAGCCCAATTCCAACAAGTCAGATAGTGAGAAAGAAAGTCATATAACCCCTGACCTCAGGACAGCTAGGAATTCATACATTTTCTGTGACCTCTTTAAATCTCCATAAATGGTCAATTTGAATGCTTTGCTCTCGCATAACATCACAATCAGTTCCAGTACAGTTCATCAGCTTAAAAGCACACTGTTGCTAATGTAGTTGAAATAAACTGATATATATGGATGTGTCCTGACTAAGTGAGACTTATTTCAATCCAGGCTTGACCACTAGAGACCCCTGAAAAACACTTCCCACATAACACACATTCTTTGACACAATGACCTTGTTTGCCAAGTGGGAAAATGTTTGAACAAAGTTTTTTTTTTTCTCTCAAGCTTGGATATATTCCTACTCACTGCTTTCCCCTAAATCTTATCATACTGCACAGTCCATAGAGTATACAGTTTTATTATTATGGCCCTTGCAGCTAGTGCTGGCGGCCATGTGTTTTTTTAATTTTTTATTCTTCTTCTATTTTTTTCTTTCACCAGTTTTTGGTTGATGATATCACATACATAGACATCACCCATCCACATGAAACTTGGTATTGTTGTAGCTCCGCATGTCTGGTATGGAAAATAAAGTTTGAGTCCCCAGGTATGTGTTGCCCTTCATGCTAGCGCCCCTTGAAGTGTGGTAAGCTCAAATCACTTTTGAGCAATGGCTTAAAAACTGAAAAATTCTGAAAATTATATGGCAAGTTGGCCTCTAGATTTTATATTACCCTAGCTCATTATGATTTATTTGGAGAGGTGTAGATGCCACCTACTGAATAATGTTCAAAGCAAAAATCTAGCACTACACTCGCTAATCAATATCTTGGAATATGAAAGGCCAAACTGTACAAAATTTTACACCTTGCATCACTGGTACATACAGTAGATGTCTGCCAAATTTCATGAAATTTTATCTACTCAGTATGTCAAAACTGTTTAATCTTCAGTTTTGCAGTTCTGGTATGCTTATTCTTGGCTACACATGCTCACATCTCCCAAACTTCCATTTGGATTGCTAAGCAAAATGGCCCCCTATGGCCAATTGAAATTCAGTGTCCATTCACACAGGGATGTATCGACTAATCTTAATGAATTTTGGTAGGCTCATTCATAATGCACTATAGACCTTACTTACCCATTTTCAACCAATTCATTCAATAGATGTCTTCACAACAACCCATAACAACCCTTTTCCTCAGTTCCTCTGACATGGTTTGGTCTATCTTCCAAATTCATTTTGTGTTTATATCTTTATGTAACATTTCCAAAATTCAAATGGTTCTCACATACTATGTTTGCACATTCTGCTTGGACCACCGTCACTGCTTGCAGCTTTCTTTTACTTCATTCTTGCTCTTGCTCTTGCTCAGTTCCTAAAAACATTCTCCAGTGACAGTGTCAAATGAACAGGAAATCCCATGTAGACATATTGGAGATTTCGGTATAAATCTTGGCCCCCGGGTCCTGGAGTGCAAGCAGTTATACGATGCAGTTGTGGTGAGTTAGGGCAGTCTCATCTCAGCTAGGTAGCAATCTATGAGATGATGAGTGCAATGGAATTGATGGTGTATTAGTCTGGTCAGGTAGAGATGGGTGAAAATACCATTATTACCAAGTAGCCAAATGGCACTGTGGGTAATGCTAGAAACCTTTAGCCAACGTAAAAATAAACAAACAAACCTTCTTTTTCTTATTTAATTGAATGCTTTTCTTTGGAGCGCTGCAACTGAAGAATTATATCCATCTTTTATACATTTTTCCTGCATAAGTGACAATAAATCAAAATTTAAAATTCAAGCTTAAGTGCTCTAAGAGAGCTTAACTTCTTGATCAAATTTTCTTAGCATCCACACTCTGCCTGTGTGATAAGCAGATTCAGTTCCTTTAACAGAACTTACTTTGTGCAATTAATAGAAATAATCAAAGTTTTTTGGGGTGTACCATTTTGCTTGGTAACTATGCTAGCTATGGTTAGCAGCTGAGTAAAATATCCCATCTTGTCTGTTCCAAATTGTCTAAAAAAACTAATATTAATAATTTAACATTTTCTGAATGCATGAAATGTCGTAGAGCGACAACATGGACATGTTGTGCTAATGCTAGCTAGATTAATATACAGAAAAATATTTGGTAAAAATTTATTTTAAAATACTTTGAAGCTTAATTTGAAAATATGTGTTCTATTAAACAGTTATATTTACAAAGTGTAAATGAAAATATAACTGTAAATAAATAGCAAACACCTGAGCATGAAGTTTTTCAACCATAAATGTATCACCCTAACTAATTAGCAGAATAAGCTACATATGTAAGCTAGGTTAGCTTTTCACTTGCTAGGTGAGTTTTTTTTCACCAGTTTACTTAGAATTGACGTGACTATAGCCGATTTTTAATCTGTGTTCTTGTCTCTACTTGTGTTCTTGAGTAATTGAGAAATGTCACCAGTCACAGCCGGAGAACTGCTCCATTCAAAAGTCTGCATCTAGCCAAGTACAGTTTAAACACCCAGATGTGTTCTTGCTCTCTCCATGTTACCAAGGATGCATCAGGTAACTTGTGTCGACTTGGGACAATCAGATATCCCAGAATGCATTTCACACCAAGCTCAGCGTCATGGTAGAGGAGAAAACTCACAGCTGTAAGTTTCAAAATACTACTGTTGTTGTGTAATGAAATGAAGTTATAAGATTTTTAGGAGAGAATGTTGTTATTTAGACTTCAAGTATGTGGTTAATGTATCAAGAATGAATTTGTTTGCTGTGACGTTTTCGGAGATGTGCGGTCACGCTAACAGGTGACATCAAATATATCAAGTACATTGCTGCTCTAATTACAGAATGACTGTACAGCATCCTTCCATCCTTGGAGTTTGTACTTTTAGCCAAACTTACAAAGTCTGTACTACCAAGTACACAAGTCTGCACTTGGCATACTTTGTATTGAGAAATGCCTTCTGTTTAGCTTTTGGAATGCAACCACAACCTTCTGAGGTCATGAACACTTTATTCAATATTCACCTCACACCCTCTCCACAGAGCAGAGAGAAATTCTGATGAAATTATTCAGCCTTTGTACTGGACACTGTGGCCACGTGACCAACATTAACCCCATTAAAAATCAATCATGGAATAGTTGATTTGTTCTCATCACCAGGAGAGATTGTCTCTCCCTCTATACTCAGCATAATCAATAGTGCAGACAGAAGCATGATGCTTTACCCTGTTCCCCTCTGGGCTAATTAGTATTTCCTGATAGAAGGCACTGCAAGGTCAGAGTACTTATTGGCCCAGAGTCCCACAGGAAGCTCCTCTTAAGAAGCAGAGGACAGTGGGCTGAGGAAAAAGGTGAGACAAACCATGAACTTATTTCATGGTCTTGCAGCTTGACCGAGATTGAGAAAGTTTGTGCTCGTGAAAATCATCCTGAGTTGGCAAAAAAACGTGCAGGAGATCTATCAAACAAGATGCATTTTGTTTGAATTCCTACCACTTTTTTTTAAAACCCCCAGACTCATCACACTTCTTCCTCCACCGGCCAATCTGTCCACTAATTGAGAGGATGATGCACCTGATGTCAGTTTGTGTTTTGGGGCCTCAGAAGAGCTTTGCTCAACAGATGGTGCTCACTCTAAATGGCCACACTGAGACAACCATTACAGATCACTTCACTTTCCCATAGGCCACATGACCTCAGGAGTCAACTTGTGTTAGATATGAGCAGTTAGTGTTATGGTTTGAGGCAGGATGACAGAAATGGATTAGCTAAACTGCAAGTAATTAACAGACTTCATTTATCAACTTCCTGATGCATATAACTCCATCACCTCCTAGAGTTACTCTGCCAATGATGTATGTAATGCAATGCCGATTGTATCTATATGTGAACACAAACTCAAAACGGGTATGGCCTGAATTAGAAGGTTTTCATGCCTCTACTAGTAGGTTGTGTAGATATTATGCTTTTTGATTTTCTGTCTGTGCATTCGTCCATTTGGCCAACCATCTGAGGTTCTTGTTAGTGCAATATCCCCAAAACAACTGGCTAGTTTTTATACAGAATTATCATTCTAACCAGGAGATCCAAACAGGGTCAAGGTCATAGCAATCTACAATGGCTGACATAGTTTTAAATTCACTAGCTTTCTTTCTGTTTAAGGTACAACATGGCCATCACACCCATATGTGGTTCTTCAATTGTACACAGTTGTATAGAATATCTTTGTACACTTTTATTGGAACTAAGAGGCCTAAATCTTTTGAGAATAACAATGCTCTTGTACACAAAGCAAGTTCCATGAAAACCTGGTTTGCCAAGATCAGTGTAGACCAGTGGTGTGCAACGTTATCCACAAAGGGCCGGTGTGGGTGCAGGTTTTCCTTCCAGTCAAGCAGGAGCCACACCTCATTCCACCTGTTTTTAATCAATGGATGTAATCAATGGATCTTGACATTCAGTAGTGTGTGGTTTCTGCTTGGTTGGAAAGAAAACCTGCACCCACACTGGCCATTCTCGGATACGATAGGAAACCATTGGTGTAGACAAACTCGAATGTCCTTCACAATGCCCTCACAATGACCTCAACCCACTGAACACCTTTGGAATAAACTGCACCCTAGACCATCTCACCCAATGTCAGTGACTGACCTAGCTAATGCTATTTGGCTTAATGATCACAAATCCTCACAGCCACACTCCAAAATCTTGTGGAAAGCCTTCCCAGAAGAGTGGAGCTTTCTATAAGAGCAAAGGTAGAATTAATCTGGAATGAGATGTTCAAGGATGTAAGCACATACTAGTGTGATGATCAGGTGTCAACCCACTGCACTTTTGGCCATATAGTCTGTATTATAAGGGTCTACAGTCAGGCATACAGTAAAAGGAAGGATTAGACTTGTGGGCAGGGGAGACATCAACATTGTCAGTGCTGTCATCGAGTTCTACTTGTTTTATGGTAAATACCACAACTGTATCCCTGGCAGCACTGGAAAATTCTGACTTTGAAAGTTCCTCAAGCTCAGCATCATCAATCAAGTTCACAGGTGACCTTAAATAGACATGGACTTACTAGATAACCAGATTTTTACTTTTATTTTCAGAAACATTGATGCTGATGCCTCATCATCCTTCTAGCGTGGTCTCCCATTCTAGACCACAGTATCATGATTCAACTCATGTTAGGAAAACCCTGCTGAAAAATGCAGCTTGGTTTGCCAAACCACAAGCCAAGGTGGTCAAAATGGTAGACCATCTTGTCTTAGTCATTCCCATGTGTCGATTACCCAACAGCACAGGTCTTCAACTATATCCAGAAGGGGGTAGTGTGGCAGCAGGTTTTCTTTTCAGCCCAGTTAGATCCACAGCTAGTAGCTGCTTAAAAGCCCAAGATCAATTACTTAAAAGACTGGAATCAGATGTGACTGCTGATTGGCTGGATTAAAAACTTGGCCTATAAATAGATACTATAACACATTATATAACATAACAATACATCATATCATCATGCTTTACAAAGTTATATGCATCTCTTCTAACTAGCTATATCATGAATTATGATGAACACTGATGTGAAGTATGACGATAAATGTATAGCAGGACTTATGTATGTTAGCAATTGACAGTGAGTGTTCTCATTCCTGTCCTCAATCCTGTCCTCGCTGCTCTCCAGCCTCCCATCCAGCCCATTTTCTTTTGGCCTACTTTCCAAAAAAGGCTAATGTTTCACCTCCTCTATTTTTTTTTTTTGAACAGTTGGCACTGGGAAGGTTCTGCCTCCTTACATTTGTTTTACAGACAGGCTTATAAATAGATTTCCTGAGACCTTCTCTTGTCCCTGCCCTAAAACTTGCAGACATTCCTCCATTTTTCCACTCCATCTGGGCTTACAAAAACGTATTCTGCATGTCGGTTATAAACGTCTAAGAACAAAACTGGAAACAGATCAAGGGAGGGAAGTTTAAAAAGAGAAACGGCTTCCCTGACAATGGTGAGGGATTGATTCTGAGTGTCGCATCTTGATAGAGGCTATATTTCTGTTGCTACATTTCTGCTATCCCATTTGTGTCTGATTTATTTATTTATTTATTTATTTATTTATTTATTTATTTATTTATTTATTTATTTATTTTACATTAAAAGCACCAGCCAATGCCCCCTAGTGGGCACTTGTGGTTCAGCAGGAGGCAGTATAATTGTTTACATTACTCAGTGATAACTAGAGACTTCATACTTCATACGACATTCTTTATCAGTATATCCCTATTTATAAAAAAAAGTAAAAAATAAAAAATCTGAAGCATTTTGGTCATGTGGGCTGTACCAAACTAAAGACAGTGAGAATTATGATACAATTATCCTTCAGAAGGTTGTGAGGTCATACCCTAGGATCAGCAAAACTCTCAAGTCTGTGCTTGGATTGGATTTTGCCTCTGGCGAAAAGCATTGGTCAAGTAAATAAATATAAAAAAAATAGTGTGAAGTATAAATAAAAGAACTTCCTAGAAAACATGTTCACAACCAACATACTTGTATCCTCATGACAGTACAATTACTGTGTAGAAAATCGAACCGGTGTTAGCTCCCTGAAGTCAGACTGGTGTTCTGCAAAAAAACATTTTCAAATGAAATTTAAGCGACACATGGTTTAAATTCATTGCATTTTTTTTTTGGATCATTCTGGATGCATCTCAAGCACTCAGTTTTGGAGTGGTTTGATGTTCCTTTTGAAGAGGCACCATGGGAAGCCCTCTCATAATAATGAAATGCCTTTAAAGTTTGATTTCAAGCTGCTTGGTTATTGAAATTCAACCATTTTCAAGGACCTGGTACATGACAGAGCTACAGGAGAAATGCAGTTTGGAGATTCCTGTACTGGGTGAAAGTTTGGGAATGCTGCCCAATCTGCCTTTGTATTCAATTTAGGCTTGTAGATACAATATGTGCTAAGGATATCATTCATTCATTCATTCATTCATTCATTATATTCCGCTTTATCCCACTAGTCGGGGTCACGTGGGGGGGCTGGAGCTAATCCCAGCGTCATCGGGCGAAGGCGGGGTACACCATGGACAAGTCGCCAGTCCATCACATGGCCAACACACACTCA
>JAOVVH010000001.1:26932879-26945229 GCA_028566435.1 Scorpiodoras heckelii
ACACACACACACACACACACACACACACACACACACACACACACACACACACACACACACACACACACACACCTTTGAGCAGCATTGCTCACTTTCACAAACCGAGGGGTTTTGCTGTCTCGTATAGCTTTGTAAATAAATCTCACCAAGCATCAGGTCTTTGCATTTCAACTGCTTGAGCTACAAAGTGTGAGATCACGGGTTTGAATCCCAGTGTCATGGCTTTTGAATGGAGCAGCGTTAGTTAATGTGTGTGCGTTGAGCTCATATGTACATTATCAGTGGGATATTTAACTCCGATTGGTCAGCAGGCGATAATACTTTCTCTATGACTCTATGCACTGTTGTTTCTATAGTAATTGCTCATTCACAGGGACTTGGACAGCAGACATTCCTTGTAAGGAGGTGTATATTTAGCATTTAGATGAGGAGTCTCCAGTGGCAGCATTTTGTTTTCCGACGCATGGACAAATAAGTTAGCAATTTCTGGGCTAGTCAGTCAGAGGACCAGCTATGCCTTTAATAAGTTCTATATAAAGTGACAGAACAACTGTCTATAGCTGCTATAACACACGTTAAAACATGAACTAACTTCTTGTAATTGTTCCACGACATTAAATAAAGATCAATGGATAAAAAGCTTTAAACTGAAGTACCAGATAAAACTGGTATAGCAGTTAATACTTGGTAGGTTCCCCATAGGATCTTGGAGGGAACGTTGCACAGTCCTCACGCTGATGTTTGTTGAGGCTCCAGCATTGAATTCTGATGTTACTTGAGGCAGTGTTACACGTCTATCACGTGAAATGATTCTTGCCAGCCGACGCTGGTCACGTTCACATTCACCCAGAGACTTTTTACAGCCACACTGCTGTCATTAGTTTGAGGTTTTGCTGCAATTCTTGTAGTCACGGTTCACCCTTGAAATGCTCATACGTGAAAATCCAAACCTCTGAAATGCTAAGACCCGTCTCACGAGCTCCAACTGTTAACTTGTCATTCTCACGGCGGAAACAGCTCTAGAAGCTTCCATAGATATCTAACACTTTGTATACGCACTGGCAGACGCAACCAACGATGTGTATAGCTGGCATTTCAATGAATAGGCTCCTCAGTGTAAATACAAATTATGGAGGTGTTAGAGGAATAAAACATAAAATAATCAACTTTGGGGTGGTAGAAGTAACTCCATTTCGTATCAGGCTGCCTCACACTATTCTGTTGTTAAGTATTTTCTAATACCAGCATATCGCTGGCTTTTATTGGCTAGGTAAATCAAGGTTCTTTCTTAAAGAAAGCAGAGGTTAAATGAAAAACCCTAAAGGATTCTTCAGTCTGGCTTCAGGACCCTGTAACAGATTGTTTCCCTTTCACAAAAGGTTACACAGGGGAAAGAATTTCATGATGATCCAAAGAACACTTGAGCAGCTTTTATTTCAAAGAAATGAATGCGAATAATTTTTTATTTCAGTTGACGTGAAGCATGAATATAAGTGATGCCTTAAAAGGATTTTTATGAGCAAAAGTCGTAAAAATGAAACACGGTCATTCATCATTGAATTGAATTATTCAGAACAATAATAATCCTGCAAATAAATATTTCAGCTGTGTCAAGAATGTTTTGTTTTTCCAAGCAGAATCTTCACATAAATATGTAGGCTTTTATTTAGATTATAATAAATAATCTTAGAGAAGATATTCCTTCATTTTCCTAACATATACCTGTACATTATAGATTTATCTCACCGAAGTGTTTATTTCCTGAGGTTGTAGAGTTTGTGTGAGAATCCTGAAAGGGGCAGAGGATGTATTTGTTCATTACAACACAAATGGAAGAACCCTCTTAGAACCGTTGTTTTTGGTTTGTGTGTTTCAGATAATGCTGAACCTCCGACCAAACTTCCTCCCATCGCAGAGGAACCCTGCTTCAAAACAGCAGCAGTGGATCAAGCTGGCCAGCCATGTGGTAAACACACACACACACACACACACACACACACACACTTCTACAGTCTGTATTGTGCAATTATATAATGAAACTGAACCAATCAGACTACAGCTGACTGAACTGAATGAACTTGAGTTGAACTCCGTTAAATATAAATACATTCAACTGACCTGAAATGGATTAGACTCAGTTCAGTTGAACTGAATCTAGCTGAGATGAATCAGATTGGCTTGATTAAATTGAGCTAGATTTTGTTGGTTTTGACAAAATATTTGAATTCTACTGAAATCTTACTGAATTGAATTGAAAACTGAACCAGTTTACAGTAATACTGAACTGGGCAGTAGTAGCTCAATGATTAAGACATTAGCCTACTGATCAGAACGTCATGAGCTCAAATCCCAGCACCACCAAAACTCCCACTGTTGGGCCCCTGAGCAAGGCCCTTAACCCTCAACTACTGAGTTGTATAAATGAGATAAATGAAAGTCACTCTGGAAAAGGGTGTCTGCCAAATGCCATAAATATGAATGAAGTGACCTGAATTGAACTGGTTTGCGATAAACTGAGATAAAAGAAATTGGATTAGAATATACTGAATGTAATGAATTTGGGTACACTGAAATAAACTGAACTGATCTTAACACAGTAGAATTCGACTCTGAACTGAGGTGAGTGCAACTGGTCTGCTTTGGGATAACCTTAAATTAATTCAGCTGGATTAGAATAGAGTGAACTGGTGTGGAGTAAAATGAATCAGACCAAACTGAACTGAACCATCTTATTTGGACAGGTTTGGGGTTATGATGAGATAAATTCATTTGGACTGAAATAAACTGAACTGATATAAATTATACAGATTAACATAAAGTCCCCCAAACGTAATCGAACTAGTTTGGGATAGCCTGAGATGAAATAAATTGAATTGGAATGGGACTGAAGTGATTTGTACTGAATCACTTATCACTGAAATGAATTAATCTGATTTGAACTTGAACTGAATTGTATCTGCAGTAAAGCCACGCTTCAGCCAGCCCATGAAGATGCGTAGACGTTTTCGAGAACAGCCAGAAGGCAGCTCGGTGCGACTGAACTGTGTGGCCACTGGAAACCCTCCACCATGCATCACCTGGTGGAAGGACCAGGAGCAGCTTCCCGCTCCAACCCGGGCCAAACGACCACAGTGGACCCTCACGCTGAAGAACCTGCAGCCACAGGACAGTGCTCGTTACACCTGCCGTGTCTTCAACAGCGTCGGGCACATCAACGCGACCTACACGGTGGAGGTTATTGGTAAGTTCACATGTGTGTGTGTGTGTGTGTGTGTGTGTGTGTGTGTTAATGACTGAGGACAGGGTAGAATGTGCAGGTGGCTCTTACTTACCGTCATTACCATTTATGTTCATCACAGTTGTAGCACGTCCTATATATATCATCTTCAACTTCTGTTATAGAAGAACTAACGATGAAAATGTTACTCAAATTCATGAATATGTTCTGATGAGCACAAGTTCTGTGACAGCTACATGTATTTCAAAAGAGCACTGTGTCATTTTTAGAGCGTACCAACTCCAAACCCATGCTGACTGGAAACCACCCTCTGAACACCACGGTGGAGCTTGGTGGCACAGCCTTGTTCCAATGTAAAGTCCACAGTGACGTGAAGCCTGTGATCCAGTGGCTGAAGAGGCTCGAGCCGGGCATGGAGCGGCGCTACAACACCACACTTGAGGTTGGGGGTCAGCACTTCATGGTGCTGCGCACCAAAGACGCGTGGCCTCGGCCCGACGGCTCATACCTTAACAAATTGGCCATTGTGAAAGCCCGAGACGAGGATGCAGGGATGTACATCTGCCTTGGAGCAAACTCCATGGGCTACAGCTTCCGCAGTGCCTATCTCACTGTTCTCTCAGGTGTGTGAAATTACTTTATCAGAGATGGATTATAGTGTTGTAAAACACTAGTAGGTATGGGGGAGAAGGAAGACAGACAAGACATGCTTCAGAGAAAATGGTGCTGTCTTTTCATTTAGTTTTCTTTTTGAAAGCTTTTCTGTGCTTTGCTAGACAAAACACTTGAGCATAGAGCACATATAATCTTTCCATTTCATGGACAAGGTCCCTCTCAGCTCTCCTGTTTAGAGGTGTATCCACTTACTCATTACCCGCTCATTCTCTGCTACTCTTCCTCCTCCGTTTCACCATGCTCTCACTGACACAAGTTTGCTGGATGATAAATCTGCTATAATCTGTGTTAAAGTGATGTTTATTTTGTGTATGCAGATCCCCAGGTGGAGAAGCCAATCTCTCCCGCCCATCTGAGTTCCGGTCTTCCGTGGCCTCTGATCATCGGTATCCCAGCTGCAGCTCTGCTCATGGTTGGCACAATTGTGTTGTGGTTGTGCCATAGTCGCCTCCGTCACGGCCCCCTACCGCCTCATTCGGCACCCTACCGAGAGCGCCATGGCCCTGATAAAGATCGCAGCATCCCTAGCAGTGGGAGTCCTGACTTCCCTACGCACAGACTCATGGGAATGGGATCTCCGGGCTTTGGTGGGCCTACAAAGACTTACTCCAAGGTTTACACAGACATGCACACCCACACCCATACGCACACACACTCGCATGCTCATGTGGAGGGGAAAGTGCACCAGCATTTCCACTACCAGCGCTAACAGGCTAAGCTGTGCCTCAGATGTTAAGCTAACAAAGCTAATGCTGCTAGCCTGCTTTACATGGACAGTGGGTCTTCTGTTTAGGTCAGGAAGCTGGATCTGAACGGTGTTACCCTTGAGCACTGACGGGAATGTTAAAGGAAAGAAAGTACCAGACAATCATGGAGCAGTGTTCATGCCGTAGATGTTCGGGTGGACCTCGTTCACCTTGAAAACTCTCAGGGCAGGAAGAATATTGTGTGTGTGTGTGTGTGTGTGTGTGTGTGTGTGTGTGTGTGTGTGTGTGTGTGTGTGTGTGTTTAATGGACCCAGATCAGATTGTTTTGTATTAAAAGGGACAGAACTATAATTCATTGCACGCCTGAAACTGTACAAGGTCATGGAGACCAAATGCAAAGCCAAAACACTGACTGTACTGACTGTAGCCCACCAATAGAAAGGGACCACCACAAGCTCACTGCTTACCAGATATTAACAGCAGTGACACTGATATGGTAGTCTGGGTGATTCTTCTGTGAGTGTATCAGGTATAGCAGTGCTTCTAAGATTTTAAAAACCTCAGTATCACAACTTGGGGGAGAACCAGTCCACCAGGAGCCCTCTGCAGCCCACAGGACTATGTGGACAGAAACTGGCACTGATGCAGTGTACCCCTCAAAAAATTTAGGACCCTTAATCTTTCACCAGTGGTTCCTCTGGTGAACCCATTAAGGTTTCCATGTGGAACCCTAAAACAATGTGTTTCCCCATCAGAAATGTATTTTTTTTCAAACAGGATTTGTTTTATGCCTAGAACCCTTGGAGAACCATTGTAATAACTGGATAAATGTGTGGTAAAAACTCCAGATTTTTTTCTTGATACACAGAAAGCATTAGACATTTAGTATCTTGGCACTTGGATCACTCCAGGAAAAGAAGTTCTTGAAGGTTTTATAAGGTTCAGTTTGTAATGGAGGGTTCTTACCCCTTTTAAGTAGTTCTATGTAAAAACTCCTTCTGATAGCAAACCTGTTAGCCAGTTACTTACTTCTGACTTAGTATACTCTTAGAAGAAGTGTTCTGTAAGGGTCCGTTTGATTATTAAGGGTCCTTAGCCACCCAAATGCCAGCACCCAAAAACGAACTGTTTAACCATCAGAAATGTTGTTTTTTTTCCAAGCAGGAATTGTTTTAGGATCCTGAAAGAACCCTTGGAGAACCATTGTAATAACTGGATAAATGTGTGCTGCAAACTCCAAATTCTTTGTCTTGATACACAGAATGCATTAGCTGTTTAGTATCTTGGCACTCGGTTGACTCTAGGAAACGGAGTTCTTGAAGGGTTTTATAAGGGTTCAGTGAGTAATGGAGGATTCTTGCCTCGTTTGAGCAGTTCTACTTAAAACTCCTTCTGACAGTGAACCTGTTAGCCAGGTACTGACTTGGGACTTAGTATACGCTTAGAAGAAGGGTTCTTTAATGAACCCACATTCAGAGATACTGGATCAGTGGTGGTTCCCTGGTGGTTCTCTTCCCCTGATAGACGGTGTAGAGGGGAGCAGGCTAATGCATAGCAAACAGATGGACTACATTCAGTACAAAATAAGAATATGCAGCATGGTATTGGTATATACGAGTGTCTCTGAAAAGCTGATGAGGATGAGCAGTTCTGTTTACAGTGTGTACTTTGTTTTTCTAAAAAAATAGGGATGTATCAGAAACGCATACTGTGGATTTTTTTTGTGATTTCCTATTAGTTTGTTTTTAAATGTGATTCCTTTGTGAAGAATGAATAGCTGGGTAAAGAAACGTAAAACAGAATGAGAGATATTTTAAGTTGCTTCTTCTTGTGTGTCTTTTTCTGTTCTGATCTATTTTTCCAGTATGTATTCATCTAAATGTATATGCAGTATTAATATGTTTATCCTGTCCAGAATATGCAGAAAAATCAGAGAATAATCTTAAAGCCATAAAATGCATTTACTTGCAAAATTTGCAAAGTTTGTTTTGTATCTAAGACGTTTTTTTTTGACAAATAAGATGACACTTTTGGCAATCTAGCGGTGGGATAATCATGTATTTGTATTACAATATTGAGATCAATGAACCCTTTGGCCTTCCTTGCTCTATCAAGTTCCTTTTAAAGAACTTAAACATTGTAAAGGCTGCTGCATGGACACGATTTCACTGTGGTGCTGACGTAAGCATATTTGAATAGTATTTTTCTAATAAACATATGATTCTGGTCTCTACAGTATACTGCGTCCATTTGTTTTTGTTGTTTCAAAATGAAAAAAAAAAATGCAAATAAGTTGTAATTTTTTTGGGCCATAAAACAATAAGTATTGCCAACGAGTCTCATAAATATCTCTATAATTTGTCTATAATAAAGTTTTGCGTATGAATTACTAGGTTATAGGGGTTATAGGTGCTGGAGTCTATCCCAGTGCTTACTGGGTGGAAGGCCAGGAAAATCCTTGGACATTGCAGGGCAGACACACAAACAGACATATTCACTTACACCTAGGTGCAATTTAGCATCTCCAATTCTCCTGACTGCATGTCTTTGGATTGTGGGAGGAAACTTCAGCTCCCAGAGGAAGCCTGGTGAAAACATGCAAACTCGGCACAGAAAGGACCCCGTGTCCACCCGGGAATCAAACCCGGGTGTCTCTTGTTGTCAGGGGCGTCACTAGAGATTTATGAATGGGGGCTTAACGTTGACTATAGGGGGTCTAGCAGTAAGCCCCTAGAAGAATTTAAAAAATGACCAAAAAACATCTGCATTATGAAACTGCCATAAAATTAAAAACATACTACTATTTGAAGAAATTGCCTCATAGAAGCTTATTTCTTTGAAGAGACATGTCATTCAAAGTGTGTATTAGGTACAGATTTTATATGACTTATCTATTATCCATCCACTAACAACAGGTACAGATCAGCAAAGACATAAGCAGTGTTACTTGCAGTAGCAGCTCCTACAAACACAACTCAGATACTGAGAATATAGACTTTTCTTAAATCCAGTAAGGACATAAAATATATTTCATTATGAGAAAACTATTTGTTTATTAGTTCCCAAAGGTGTTCTATCAGGTTGAGGTCAGGACTCAAGTCAAGTTCTTCCACACCAAACTCACTCATCCATGTCTTTATGGACCTTGCTTTGTGCACTGGTGTACAGTCATGTTGGGACAATAAGGGGCCGTCCCCAAACTGTTCCTACAAAGTTGGGAGCATGAAATTTCCTAAATCTCTTGGTATGCTGAAGCATTAAGAGTTCCTTTCACTGGAACTAAGGGGTCGAGCCCAACTCCTGAAAAACAACCCCACACCATAATCCCTAAACTTGACACAATGCAGTCAGACAAGTACCGTTCTCCTGGTAACCGCCAAACCCAGACTCGTCCATCAGATTGCCTGATGGAGAAGTGTGATTCGTCACTCCAAAGAACACGTCTCCACTGCTGTAGAGTCCAGTGGCGGCTCTTTACACCACTGCATCCGACGCTTTGCATTGCGCTTGGTGATGTAAGGCTTGGATGCAGCTGCTCGGCCGTGTATATATATATATGAAAATTCTTTCTACCTGTGCATTTATGTTTAATAACAATCTTAATGCATCAATTTGGACATCAAACACGTCTTTGCTGAATGTCTTCTGTTTACATCTAAATACTGCTTATTTCCTCTCAAAACATTTGGTAAAGCAACTGATGGTTACGGAAAACGGATGCTACATAAAACGCTCAATAACCCGTCATTTTCTGACATTTTGTAGCAAAAATACTACTCCACGCGTTCTTCTACCAGTATTTCATGTGAATGAAATCCCACTAATTAATTCCACTTTTCAGCTAACCAGAATCCTCTATTCTCCCTCAGGACCTTACAGGTGCTACTGACCTCACAACAAACCCAGCTTCTTACAGTGAACAGAGCACGATCCTCGACTTCCCGAATGCGAGTCAGAGAGCAGACTGTAAAAACACTCTGTTCACAGTACTGATGATGACTAGCAGCCCCTGAAGCTTCAGCTAAATATTTAGGCTGCGGAAAACTTTTATTCCGCGCCAACTCTCAAACACACACTCTTCAAACACACTTGTGTGTACCGGACTGGCACGTTCAACTGCGCCTGCTGCATATCGAGCCTACTTACAGTAAGAGTATAGGAGTGGTGACATTCCTCCATTACAGACATGATGGCCACTTTTGTTTTCTTGGACTACGGACGTTGCAATCTGCTCCAGCACCTGGGACCGCTAATGAAAATTTGCCAAATTTGTCATTTGTCAAATTGCCAAATTGTTGCTTAAGAAGTTCCTTAGATATTGACACGTCAGGGATGAATGAACGAAATTTCATCAAGTTTGATCCTTTACATTATGAGATATTGGCTAGTACAGTGCTTTTTATTTGAACGTTATTCTCTATGTATCTCTAGCCCACAAATGAATCATAATGAGCTAGGGTAATGCATCCCCTAGAGGCCAACTTGCCATAAAATGTCAATTTTTGGCAAAACAGTTTTCACACCTAGGAACAAAAGCCTTGTATAGTGAAGTACATGAAAAACTGGTATACCAGTTAATCCTTGGCAGGTCCCCCAAGGGATCTTAACGTTGCACAGTCCTCACACTGATGCTTGTTGAAGCCCCAGCATTGAATTCCCATGTTACCTGAGGCAGTCTTACACACTTATCACGTGAAACGATTCCTGCCAGCCGACGCTTGTGACGTTCACCCCGAGTCTTTTTACGGCCACGCTGCGGTCATGAGTTCGAGGTTTTGCTGGAATTCTTGTAGTCACGGTTACACCCTTGAAATGCTCGTACGTGAAAATCCAAACTTTGCTTCTACCTCTGAAATGCTACGACCCGTCTCACGAGCTCCGACTATTAAACCGCTCTCAGAAAATTGCAAAATCTTGAAACCTCACCATTCTCACAGAGGAACCAGTTCTAGACGCTTCCATAGATGTCTATCGGTTTATATACACACTGGTGGACAGAACTAATGACATGCATAGGTGCCATTGCTGTGTATTTTGCATAGGATCCAGTACCACTTTTTCTGGTACTTCACTGTATTGCGTATCAGACATGACTGGCTACAGTCATATCAAGTTTCATGTGGACTTGTGAAGTGTAAATGTATGATACTGTCAATGAAATACAGGTGAAGGAAACAAAAATCATGGAAGAAGAATAACTTTGACAAAAAGTATTTGACAACCAGTGCTGCTGCAGGGGTAATAATAATAATAATAATAATAATAATAATAATAATAATAATAATAATAATAATAATAATAATAATGATAATAATAATAAATAATAATAATGACAGTTAAGTCAATATCCACAGAACTTTAATCTCCTTAGAGCCCATTCGCATCTCAGCTAACCACAAGGTACAAGGATCTCTGCACGAATGACCCCAGCTGGATGAATTCGCATGCACCCTGACCCAGTGTACATACAGTACACTCCTGTACATACAGAATATACACACTCTGTCATGCTACTCTGATGCCCCTGAGATCACCGACACACATCCTGATTGGGCCTGATAGCGAGAGAACACCGCGTCACTGCTTAGAAAAATGGCACAGTGTCTAGATCTTATCTACTGAGCAAAACAGACAGACTGCGAGCTTGAGACAGACTGAGAGAACATCCTTGGATGTGACGCATCTTTTTACAGCCAGCCATCAATGATTAGTGAGACGACAAACCGCGTGGCCGAACATTACGCAGTCGTACAGGACGATCAGGGCCTTCGCCGCTGTTCACAAAAACATACCCTTATCATGTTTAGGAACGCTGTTATGAGCCAGTGCAGATATGATTCTGCAGAAGGTACGATGCAAGGCTGCTTTTCTGCAGAACACATCTCTTCATCGTTTACTTGGCCCATGCATGCACACGCGTATACACATGCATACAAATACAGCCCCGTTCTAACGAATTTGGAAGTCAAACACGGGATAAATGATCTAGAAGAAACTAGAGCTTTTGGGAACCCGAAAGGAGACCGGCTGGGTTTGGTGCTACGATGACGTGCAAGACTGCATCCTGGTGCAACGCTTAGTGTTTAATTCCTCTTATACCACAGCTCAATCTTCATAGATCTGAATATATTATTGAGAAATACGCCATGCCATTTATCTATTTATAGTTACAGTTATTGTTCTGGAATGTCCACAATGCAAAGTTCCTGTAACCGCGTACATTATAACAACTATAAACACACCTTCTGCCAGTAGCATCTGTTGTCTTTTGTAACATTACACATGCAAAAAAAAACCCAGCTGGTCATGTTATTGAGAAAACCAGAAGCACAAGTTTGTCTGACGACTTTCCCAATGCAGAAAACTGACGCTCATCGTCTCGGTTAAAAAAAATATTGTTTATTAGCAGTTTTAGATCATGTCATGCATCTCCCAAACACATCTCTTTGTAAGTTGTTACTATAGAAACAATAATGTATTAATATGAGCATGTTAATTCGTTTGTTTATTGGTTTTTAACGTCATTTCGGCAGCAGTTTGTCCATCAGTACACAAGTTCATCTTTCAAACACAGTCACGGGGCAATTTTGTATCTCCAATTCACCTAACTTGCATGTCTTTGGACTGTGGGAGGAAACCGGAGTCCCCGGAGTAAACCCATGCAGATACGGGGAGGACATACAGACTTTACACAGAAAGGACCCAGACTGTTCCAGCTGGGGATCGAACCCAGGTCCTTCTTGCCGTGAGGCGACAGCGCTACCCACCGAGCCACCGTGCTGCCCCGAGCATGTTAATCCAAGAGCGCAGCAGTGTCAGTAAATACACAACATGGGGCAGCTGTTGGCTTGTGGTTAAGGAACCAGCCTTGTGATCGGAAAGTCACCGGTTCGATCCCCGCAACTGGCAAGACACGACTGAAGTGCCGTTGAGCAACGCACCTAACCCCCAAGTGCTCCCCGGGCGCCCTGGACGAGGCTGCCCCCCGGCCCGGGCTAGTGCGTGCTCAATTGCGTTGGGTTAAATGCGGAGGACAAATTCCTCTGTGTGCAAGCACAGTAGGCCAATACTTCACTTCACTTTATTAGCCCTAAAAGCACAAGACCTCAGAGAGAGTAAAATTTTAAAAAGTGAATTATAACCTGGCAAACAAGAACATGTAGATAATTATACAAAAAATCTGTGATCTGTCACTAATGTCAAGTAGCTGCTTCATTCATTTGTTAGTAGTTTTTGCAAAACTTTTATTAGTTTTTGCAAAACTTTTGCAAAAATTTTAGAAGTTACAGACAGATTTCTGTGGGTATTTTTTCTCTCTGGTTTTGTCTTTCAATAAATAAACTGATACTAAATATGTAATGAAAAGATCTTTCATTCCTAGAGCCATCAGGCTTTTTAACTCCTCCCATCGGGGACAGAACGCTGCTACAGACTGAGGTTAATCCAGTCACACTACATGGACATCACTTAACCTCACTTACATTTATTCACCGACATTTATTCATTTATTCACAGACTCTTACTACATACACTGATATAAGAACACCAGTTCATTTTTTTATTATTATTGTTATTTTTAATCAGTCATTGGCATCCTAAACTTTTGCCTTTTTTAATATTATATAATATAATAATTACTTTCTGGCCATTTGCACCATCTACTGCACTGTTATAGGATTTATACATATATATTTTTCACTTTTTCTTACCGTGTATGACCATGTGTTCTG
>JAOVVH010000001.1:26987039-26997329 GCA_028566435.1 Scorpiodoras heckelii
ATATATTGACAGACAGAGGAAAGGCAGAGGGAAAGAGTGATATTACTCTGAGCAAAGCAACTCTCCCCTTTCACAATTTTGCATCATAAAAAATTGGCTGATGGCCTTCTAACTGTTGGCGGGTGGGGGGGGGTGTCCTCAGGATCCTGAATTCTCAGAAAGCCAAGTGTTAAAGGTGATTTTTTGCTGTCCAGTCGAACTTTTAGGTGTCTTACTGAGGAGAGGCTTCTGTCTGGCCACTCTGCCATAAAGCCCAGATTGCTGGAGTGCTGCAGTGATGGTTGACCTTCTGGAAGTTTCTCCCATCTACACAAAAGATCTTTGAAGCTAAGCCAGAGTGACCATTGGGTTCTTGGTCACCACTCTTATCCCCGGATTTCTTAGATTGGTGCGGCAGCCAGCTCTATAAAGAGTCCTGGTTATTCCAATCTTTTTCCATTTCTTCAAAGTTATAATAACGATATAAACGATAATTTATTATGATCAAAAGCAATAATCAAACACAAAGTCAGTGAGGAGATTTGAATCATCTCGTCAATAAGGCAAACCATTTTTAGTCACTGTACTCTTTGATAACTAGCATTTCTTTTATTGCAGGTTCAAAGTTGTATATATTAGCTTGTTAGCTGCACCATGTGGGTGGCTGTGACTAGCATACTAGTGTTTGTTGCAAGACAGAACAATTTCAATAGTTTCTGGTTAAAGGTAGATCTTTGTGTGAGATGCTATAACCTTTTATCTCTCCATCCTGTTACTTTAGAAAGGTTTCTATCTGCTCTCAGCCTCAAACCACAGGATGTTGCTACTAGCAGCTACAACGGAGATAAAATAACATCTAAAGTGTACTGGGGTTTTACCAACAATGCATGGTTCATGGTTATAGTAGTACTCATGAAACAGCATGAGAGACAAGCAATCATTCAGGATCAAACTACAGAGAAGAGAAAATCCAAATTTATTGAAGTTCTGATATTAGTTTCCTGAGAAAACAGTGAAAGCAGCATGGATGAGATGAAAAGATGAAAGTTTGAACTTGCATTAATTTTCTGCATAATATTTTATTATTTTAATACATTTCTTTTACTCATCACCCACCAGCATCATTTCATTACATACAATCTATTGCTATTATCACCTTCTGAGAAAAGCAGCATTTCCCAGAAAGTAATTCAGCAATTTCTGTAATTTGTTTTAAACATTTCCTGCTAAATCAACATGAAAATATCACCATGATCATCTATGAGACACTTTATTACTGTGAAAAATATAAAGCAGAAACCATATGAGAGAAGATATGAGATGAGATGTTAAAGAGATGATCTATCTAGCTGATGACTTTATCACTTCAGAATACACACAGTCTTGAGGTTGATCTTTCTTTCTTCTCGTTCTTTTAGTTTTTGTCTGGTTGAAATGTAAGGCAGCGTAATTCAGATCCACTGCATCGTCACTCTGTAGGAACATAAAGCAAAGCTTCACTGTAAATCCACAGCTTTCTAAATAATCTATTGAGATTGTTAGGGTTTCATTTCATTCACTTTTTTTTTATAGCTTTTGTATATATGGTTTAATATCAGTTACCGGATAAGAAATGTTTTCTGTGACAGAGTCATGTTGAAGCTTCACTGTAGAGGGAAAAAAAAATCAAATGATCTTCATGTTAAATTTTTTTTAGACAAGAAAATTACAGTTAACTTATATTACAGTATCATATATTTTTCCCATGTAGTAGATTTTCATACAAAGTGAACATGTTTTTATTTTCACATTCTGATTGTCTCATAAGTTATTCAGTTTTAGGTAGGTCTAAAATTATCCTGAGAGCTGCAGGTCTTTATTGTCATCTCTCAGTTTCCGTTATAAACACCATGATCACTCTATATTCAGAAGCATGTAGCCTTGGAGTAGTTGTAGATGATCAGCTCTCTTTCGTGGCTCATTTTGCTAACCTGAACCGGTCATGCAGATTTCTCCTTTTAACATTCAGAGAATTTGACTGTTTCTCTCCAGAGAAGCCACCCAGGTACTTGTTCAGTCTCTCGTCATCTCAAGAATTGACTCCCTTCTTGCTGGTCTTCCCATGCGTGTCATCAGGCCCCTGCAACTGATCCAGAATGCTGCAGCTCGACTAGTATTTACCCTCCCCAAGTTCAGCCATGTCATGCCGTTGCTGCACACACTTCACTGGCTTCCTGTAGCAGCTTGCATCAGATATAAAACCCTGATGCTGGCCTACAAAGCCAAAATGGTCCAGACCCTCCCTACCTGATGGCAATGGTCAAAGCCAGATGTGTATCCAGAGCCTTTCTTGCCTCAAATATGGCTCGACTTGACCCACCGTCATCCAGGAGGGAAGCATCCAGACTTTTCTCTGTCCTGGCTCCAAGGTGGTGGAATGAACTCCCCGTGAGTGTCCAACCAGCGGAGTCACTTGCTGTCTTCAAATCTGAGCACTTGAATGAGCACTAACTCAAAGCTGTTCCCGCACTTACAGCAGTTATTTTATTGGCTAAGTCTTGTTCTTCACTGGTTTTATGTAGTTTAGGAATATTTTAGGTTTTGGACTTGTTTGACATGTCATATTTATTAGGTAGTATATGGCTAAATTTTAGCAGTATCATAGCTCAAAGGAGCTTGAATTCAAGTCTACCAGCCTCAGCTTTGGATATTCCAAGTTAACAACTAAGCTCTCTGAGCACTAATTTGCTCTGGATAAGAACGTCTGCTAAATTTCATAAATGTAATGTAAATGAGAGATGGTGTAATGCCTCATCCTACAGCATATAAGTCACATAATCACATGTGAAAATTATAAGACTGTGTGAAATTTACTGCATGTGTCTCTCTGTAATGTAATATTTCAGTTAATAAAGTGGGCCTTTATTAAAGGTTGACATTAAAAGAGACAGAACAGTGTAGACTTACCACTGGATTGTTTTGAGTTTCTCAATTTACAGTTAAACACAGCTTGAACAAAGATGATAACCACACAGACTCCCAACGCTACAGCAAGGCAGATCACTAGAGAATCAGATCCCTCTGTTTAAAATAAATATAATGACAGACATGATTGAACATAGAAATGTATCAAAATTGTAAATATTTACAACGAGAACCAATTAAACACATACAAACTACAATTACTTACTCACTAAAGAGTACAACTGTACTCGTGTCCCGTTCCCAAAAATGATCTTCCCACACACGGCCACGGCGCAGTAGTAAGTTCCAGTATCATTGAGGCTGAGGATGTTCTTGGAGAAGTTGTACACACAGGTGTGTGTAGAAGAGCTGCTCTCACACTGATGGCTGCTGTTGTGATGAGTGTAAATGATTTGAGGATGGGATTGTGGTGGAGCAGCTCTGAACCAGAGCACTTGGAGTTCTGCTGTTCTGCTCTCAGAGAGAACCGAGCACTGCAGAGTCACTGAGGTTCCTGAAGGATCTGAGTTCAACACACTCCTCTGGAGCACTGACACCTTTAACTCAGGTTTATCTGCTACAGAGTGTCATAATAGTTGTAATTATGTTTGATGCACTGACAACCTAGAGATTCATAAAAAGCACACAAGATCCTCCAAGACATGTTTATGAAATGATTATACCAGTCTTATGATATAAGGTTTAGGTAAAGTGTTAGCTAAGATCTTTACCAGAAAATTGCCTTTAGTCAGAAGCACTATCACAGTCTTTTTATAGAATGTTCTATGATCAGAAAGTATTGATTAATTTTATATTAACTAATTAATTATATTATATAATTATATACATTAATTAACTATTACTTTTTACAACAGTAGCTCTGCAGAAGTGCAGCAGCAAATTACAGGTTTATCTTATGCACTCATTCTAATATGTTATTGTTTGCTTATGATTATTTATGTACTGCATGAACATAGTTATATATTTAATAGCGTCATATAAAATGAATAGTATTGCTGTGTAGTCATTGATATGCTGAATTTTCTTAATGGAGTCTCCATTGCTGGCTCTTTCATTCAGACGTAAAGCTTAATATATTATCCAAATATTATCCATTTATATAAATGGATAAAAAGGAGTATGTATGATTCACAAAATAAATGTTTAAAAACGGTAAATTGCTGTTGTACGAGGGTCAGAAATTATCCGCACTCTGGCTGTAGAATTTATTTGAATCAACTTTCAGAAAAGTTATACAAATACATAATTTTTCATACATAATCGCCACGCTTTTCAATACACTTTATCCATCTGTTAACGAGTTTTCATACTCCATCATTAAGAATTGCTTTAGGCTGAGCCATGAGCCACAAATGCATCGCTGTCACCTCTTCACCTCTTCACCTCTTCATGAATCTTTGTCCTCGTAGGGCTTCTTACAGGAGACCAAACAGGTGATAGTCTGATGGGGCAACACAACACAATGCCCTTGGAAAGAAGTCCTCTGTGTTTTGTGTGAATTTTAGGCTCTTCATTGAGCATCTCACTGTAACGAGCTCTGTTGATTGTTGAACCTTTTTCCTGATAATGTTCCAGTACTGGCCCGTGAGAATCCCAGAACATTTTATGCATCAATTTTCCAGCTGATGGTCGGTGATTGAGCATGTTTCCATTCCATACTCTCAGGCTCGTAGTGGAAGTTTTAATATAATAACCAGAGTGCGGATCATTTTTGACTCACCCTCGTATAAGAAAAATAAACACTTTTGGAAAGGTTTGTGACCTGGTAGCAAGACATACAGCTGTCAAAACATATTTCTAACAATGATGACAAATGTTTTTAGCAATGTTAAAATCTCATAATCAAACCAAACTTCCTGTACAGATATAATTACTTACCTTTCACTGACAAAAAGGTTCCACTGGCAAATGTTGTTAAAAATGTAACTAAGCCACAGTAATACATGGCCTCATCTGCCAGTTCCACGTTGATTATTTTCAAGTGATAGCTCTTTCTTCCTTTCTCAATCCTGACCCTTGCAGAATTTAATTTCTCCTTGTAATTGGGATCCTGTATTTGGTGTACCACAGCCACTAAAGAAAGCTCATATCCTCCTGCTTGCTTGTACCAAACAATGGGATCAGTGTTATGTTCTCCCAGCAGAAAGCACTGTATCGTTATGTTATGACCAGCAGTAGCAGTGATCACTGGGTTCGGCTGATGGACGCCATTTGTTTGTGCAGGAACTGATGTGAAGAGCCAGAGAGCAAAAAATGTTAAGCATCTAAACAAGATGGTGTATGCAGATTGTACTTTCTTTATCATTATCACTCTCTATATCAGAGATATATTGATATATTTATTGGCTATACTTTCAATGTACATTACAAATATTAACTGAATACCCCAACTGTGCAAACAGAATACCTGTCATTGCAATTTGTTTTAGCAATTCTAGTTAATTACATGTTTTTCATTTTTAATATAATTTTCTCTATATGATTAGAAAACAGAGAACATCACAAAACATCAACACTTACCAATTTTATTAAAAAGCACCACAGTCATCCATAACACGGCCATCATACTGAGTCTGGGGTCTGTGTACTTCATGTCTCGTTGATGAGCTGATATTTGGCCCAACTATGCACATTTCACTTCAAGTCAATGATTTATGATGTAAGGTTCTGACATCACAAACTTCCTGTGAGTTTCTCCTCCCATAAGCGACAGCAATGAAAATGGCAATAGGTGCTCTTATTAAAACCTGAATTTTACTGAATGTTTATTACACATTTGGTGTGGTTTAAAAAAATTCATTATTCCCTATAGACTGTAGCCGCTTTCAGCAGGACAACACACTCTGCCCTGCTGCAAAAGTTGTTCAGCAATGGTTTGAGGAACAAGAAGAAGAGTTTCAGGTATTGACCTGGCCTCCAAATTTCCCAGATCTTAACGGATTCCAATCAAGCATCCATGGAATGTGCAGGACAAACTAGTCTGATGCATGGACCTTACAAAAGGATCTCACATAAACAGTAGGATCCGTTTCAGGAGCATTTTAGCCTTCGCAGTGCTCAGACCTTTGTTTTTGTGAAACCCTGCTGAAGTGCCTTGTCATTGAAACAATGCAAGCAAGTTTGGAGTAACGTGATCAAATTCTGCATGAAAATCAGTAAAAGTGCATCAGAAATTCTTGAAATGTTAACTCTTGAATTGTTATTGACAAGCTACAGTATCCAATAGTCACAGATTGTTTAACAAGACAGCCCGATTTCCTGAACAGAGTGATCACAGTAGATGAATCATGGGTGTTCAAGTACGATCCTGAGACAAAAAGACAAAGTGCTGAATGGCACACGACAACATCACCTCACCCAAAGACAGTTTGCATGAACAAATCAAACATCAAGTCACTGTTCATCATCTTTTTTTCATTCTCAAGGGATTGTATATAAGGAATTCGTACCAGAAGGCCAAATGGTAAATGAAACATTTTACCTTGGAGTTATGGAATGTTTGAGGAAGATGGTTTTGCGTGTGCTTCGTCAGATCTCCTCTTCATGCTGCACTTCACTGGCTGGAAATTTTGGCTGAAAAAAACATTCCAGTCCTGCCACAATCACCCCATATCCCCGACTTTGCTCCGTGTAATTTCTTCTTGTTCCTCAAGATTAAAACACGTGCCCATGCATTCTCATTACTTTCCAGACAGACCTTATATATACACACATATATAAACACTCAGTGAGAACTTCATTAAGAACACTATACTACTCCTGGGTAGGGCCTCCTTTCTTCATGGCATGTATTCCACACAATGTTGGAAACTTTCCTTTAAGATTCTGGCCCATGTTGACATGATTGCATCATGCAATTCCTGCAGACTTTCCAGGTTCACTTTCATGTTGTGACTCTCCCATGGCTGTTGACACAAGGCAGGTTGGGTCCATGGATTCATGCTGTTAGAGCCATATTCTGACCCTACATCTGTGTGCCTCAGCAGAAATTGAGATTCATCAGAGCAGGCTACATTTTTTCCAGTCTTCAACAGTTTTGCTGAGCTTGTGCCTGCTCCTGACTCTCTGTGGCTTTCTACTTTTGGCTGACAGAATTGGAACCTGATGTTTTTTTCTGCTATTGTAATCCATCTGCCTCAAGGTTCAATTTGTTATGCATTCTGAGATGCTTTTCTGCTCACCACAATTGTACCGAGTGGTTATCTCAATTACTGTATCCTTTCTGTCAGCTCAAACCAGTCTGGCCATTGTCTGTTGATCTCTCTCATGAACAAAGCTTTTCTGTCTGCAGAACTGTCATTTGCCAGTTGTTTTTTCTTTATTGCCCCATCCTGTGTAAACTCTAGAGACTGATGTTTGTGAAAATCCCAGAAGCTCAGCAGTTATAGAAGTACTACTGTCAGCAAACTTTCTATAGGAAAAAACAGCCCATTTGTCACCATGACCTTTCATCTTAACCTTCCTCTTACTTTTATTTCATAAAGACTGTAATGTACTCTGCCTCAAGTCAGTGAATTCTTCCACTTAAAGCCACAAAGAAAAAAAGTGCATGCGAGGTTTGCTCTAGATTTGCCAGCAATACCCCATCTTGAGAAGTATGTGGTGAAAGGTTGGACACAAGTGCATATGTGTGCACATGTGTATTTAGGGCAAATCAGAAATTTGCACCGGGTGAAGCATAGGGGGGCCTCAGGAACTGGTGATTCATAACCATGAACAAAAATATGAACAGAGAAGACAGACATTTCCAGAAAGTTGTGACATTCTCAGCAGAGCAGGTGGATTTAAATGAAATCCTCAGCGAGGTGGAATGACAATGTAGACCTTAATCTGAACTTTAGAGGCCTAATCGAAGGCCTCAAACTTGGTTAGCCATACCATTGGTTGAAGCACAGCAGGGGTAACTGATGATCATGAAAAAAACATGGTTGAAAACACTAAGCAACATGTCAGAAGAAAACACTGTGCATGCTGAGAGGGGGAAATTCTTAACATCATGTAAATAACATGTAAATAAACTGCAGAACATGGACATATATGGCTTAGACGACTACCGTAATGTCTATATGCTTGAAGCTAATTATCAGAAAGTGTTGATTAATTTTTTAGAACAACTTAATGCCGGACTATAAAGTTTATGTTAGTGGGTTCTCTAGGAACAATTTTCACAGGGACTTGTATAGTGATGCAACATATTCATGTAATTGTTGATACGATAAAGTTGATATGGTACAGTACAAGTCAGTTTGAGCTTTCCTTACCAAACAAACCACCTGGTGAGAGAATCTGTACTTCACAAAATCTATTTTGTCTGAATAATCAGCAGAGATAAGATTTATTCATTGTCTTAACCGCTTATTCCTGTCGCGCAAGGGCGCAAGGCAGGATCAACCCTAGACAGGGCGCCAATCCATCGTAGGGCACACACAAAGCACACACACTAGTGGGACTTTAGTCAAAAGTCAAAGTCAAAGTCAAAGTGAACTTTAATGTCAATCAGACCATGCAATTAGTGCAGTAATTGCACAGAGGATCGAAATTTCGTTTCCCCTTACTCCAAATGTGCGCTAGAACAAAAACAAATAATCACAAAACAAAAACAAATAAAAGTTGCAAAGTTGCAGTATCGTAAAGTGAAAGGTGCAGGGAAGCAGCATGTTGATGTATGTGTATGTAAGCAAGTATGTTAATTGTGCATGTTATTGTGCATATATGGGGATTGCCATGTTCCTAGACTATTTGCTGAGCAGGTTGAATACTCTGATGGCCTGTGGGAAGAAGACACACCAATTAACCTAATATGCATGTCTTTGGACGGAGATAGGAAACCGAAGTACCTGGAGGAAACCCATGCGGACACGGGGAGGACATGCAGACTCCACAAAGAAAGAACCCAGACTGCTACACCCGGGGATTGAACCTGGGACCTTCTTGGTGTGAGGCGACAGTGCTACCCACTGCGCCACCGTCCCACCCAAGATAAGATTTATTTCTCAAAGTGACGAAAAAATCATTGGAGTTGTAGCAACTGTTTAGAAATATTACAAAATATTGCTGTTCATTAACGTTTTTCCTGCACATGATGCAAGACTCACCTTGATTCTTCCTCGTGGATTGATAATTTGAGTCTGTGAGTACTGATGGCTCGTTACCCTCACAAGTTCAGAGAAGCTCATAGTAAGATTTTCTTTCATTTCTTTCCTTTTCACTTGAGTATCTTTTTAGTTTTCTTTTTTCCCCACACATAATTGTAGATGTACAGTATAAATGTATATTATACAATATTCTTTAACTAATATACAATAGCACACATTTGAGTTCCTTTTTAAGTGTCTCCAAGTTTCTTCCTTGTGTCGTCTCAGGTACCGTAGTTATTTTCTTTGCACCATTCATTACCACTGGTTTTAAAAAAAAAAAAAAAAATTTATCAGGGATCTAAATTTAAATCCATATCTGGATTTCTGTAAAGCTGGTCTGTGACTATTTGTGCTCAACTGAATTGAATTGAACTGAATCTACATAACCTTATGAAGGAATCATCACAGCAATATTCACATTTCTCCCTTTGCAAACTTGCAACATGAAGAAAGAGCAAAGCAATTACTAAAGCTCACTTTAATATTATATGTGCAGCACATTAAAATGGAAAGTTTCTGCAATGATCTTTTCATTCTTCTTACAGGCAAATACAATCTATAAAACTAGAATTTCCAAAGGAAGATACTATTAGAAACAAATCTAGGGCACTTTCATCTCGTCTTCCACAGCGTTTTCCGTAAGCTTCCCATTCTTCAGTCGATTCCACAATGATAGGGTCATTTAATATCCCATCACAATGCTACTTTATTTCACTGATGTCAGTCTTTGAGATGAAATGAGCAGACAACCGGTTTGAACTTTATTTCCAAAGCAGAATAAAATTTTAATGAAGAATCTAAGTAGTGGTGAGAGATTTCACTTCAGAGTACACACTATCTTGAGGTCGTCCTCTCATTTCTCTTCCTCCTTTGGTTTTCTTCAAATTAAAACATAATGCAGTGTAAGTCACCTCCACAGAGTCACAGTCATGTGGGAATGAATATGAAATCAGAAAACAATTATAGAAATAAAAATTTAAATGTGTTAAGCTAAACTTTTGCAATTACAAATCAATATAAGCAGTTAAAGAATTCAGAAAGTACAAGAGTACTTTTTTTTTTGTTTTTTATCAAATTCGGGATCATGCTTTGTAATTAGGCATTTGTTTCAAAATTATGTTTCTCTTGTATGATATTTGCATATTATTTTGGTATATTACACACACACACACACACACACACACACACACATATATATATATATATATGT
>JAOVVH010000001.1:27004120-27022012 GCA_028566435.1 Scorpiodoras heckelii
GTTACTCTAATTGGCAAATCGATACCTTTAATTAAACTCCAACTCTAATCAGTATATCAGATGAACAAAAGACAAAAGTATTTTTTATTTAAAATTAACAAAAAAAATCAATCATCTTTATTATTTCACTTTTATCAAATAAAGTTAAGTGAATAATAAGGCAACATTCAACAGTCGTTTCACTTTCATTTTCAATGGTCCTACAATGCCTCCCTGCATGTACAATGCAAATCAAAATGTGCATTAAAACCGTGATTAATGCATGATTAAAAAAATTAATCACTTGATTAAAAAAATTTATCATGTGACAGCACTAGTTTAAACATCTTCATTAATGAAATAACACCATGCTTATGAATACATGAACACCATAGCTTTATTTTAAAATTAAAGAATGGATGTGTCGTCACTGACATTTCTGAAGTATTTGTTAGTTATCTCTAATTACTGACTGAGTGATTGAGGAGTTTCTGCATCTCTGGGAGTTTATAGCTAGCTATTGGAAGCGCCTGTTCTCATTGAATGGCACAGTATTTACACCGATCAGCCATAACATTAAAACCACTGAGAGGTGAAGTGAATAACATTGATTATCTCAATACAGTGACATCTGTCAAGGGGTGGGATATACACTCCTGATCAAAATATTAAGACCAGTTAAAAAATTGCAAGAATTTTCATTTTGCACTATTGGATCTTAAGAAGGTTCTAAGTAGAGCTTCACAATGCTAAAAGAAGAAATGGGAGCAAGAGACAAAAGATTTTGAGCAGGCAATTTATTGAAAACAGCAATTTAACTGAAATAGGCTATTCATCAGGTGATCAAAAGTTTAAGACCACAGCTCAAAAAAACCCCGAAAACCCCCTTAAAACAGAAATCAAAGTGTCAAAAAAGGACTCAGTAATGAGTTGCTCCACCATTCCTGATGATCAATTCAAACAATCATTTAGGCATACTTGCTGCAAGTGTTTCCAGGAGGCTACTGGGAATGTTGCTCCAAGTGTTGAAGATGGCTTCACGAAGGGCATCCACTGTCTGGAACTGATGTCCATTTTTGTAAACTTCCCTTGCCATCAATCCCCAAATGTTCTCAATCGGATTTAGATCAGGGGAACATGCAGGATGGTCCAAAAGAGTGACGTTATTCTGCTGGAAGAAATCCTTTGTCAGGCGGGCATTGTGAACTGCAGCACTGTACTGTTGAAAAACCCAGTCACTACCACACAGATGAGGGCCCTCAGTAATGAGGGATGCCCGCTGCAACATCTCCACATAGCCAGCTGCTGTTTGATGCCCCTGCACAACCTGAAGCTCCATTGTTTCATTGAAGGAAAAGCATCCCAAATCATGATGCCCCCAGTCCTCCCCCCGCCTGTTTTCAATAAATTGCCTGCTCACAATCTTTTGTCTCTTGCTCCCATTTCTTCTTTTAGTATTGTGAAGCTCTACTTAGAACCTTCTTAAGATCCAATAGTGCAAAATGCAAATTCTTGCGATTTTTAACTGGTCTAAGATTTTGAATTTGTGAATAACAGTGAGCACTCAAAGTTGATGTGTTGAAAGCGAGAGAAATGGGCAAGTGTAAGGAACTGGGCAACTCTGATAAGGGCCTAATTGTGATGGCTATACAGCTGGGTTGGGCTGTGTAGCTGCAGATCTCTCAGAGTGCCAATGTTGAACCCTGTACACCACCAAAAGCACCTACAATAAGTACATGAGCATCAGAACTGGACCATGGAGCAATGGAAGAAGGTGTCCTGGTCTGGTTTCTTTTACTTCATGTGGATGGTCAGGTGCTTGTATATTGATTACCTTGGGAAGAGAGGGCACCAGAATGCACTATGGGATGAAAGCAAGCTGGTGGAGGGAGTGTGTTGCTCTGGGCAATGTTCTGCTGGGAAAATTTGGGTCCTGGAATTCATGTGGATGTTACCACCTACCTAAACATTGTTTCAGACCAAGTATACTCCTTCAAGGCAATGGTATTCCCCAATGGCAGAGACCTCTTCCAGCATGATAACACTGCAAACATTGTTCAGGAATGAATTGAGAAGCACAACAAAGGGATCAAGATGTTATCTTGGCCTCCAAATCCCCCAGATCTCAATCCAATCAAACATCTGTGGAATGTACTGGACAAACAAATCCAATCCATGGAGGCCAAGACTTAAAGAATTTGCTGCAGATATCTTGGTGCCAGATACAAGAGCACACCTTCAGAGGTCTTGTGGAGTCATGCCTTGACAGGTCAGATGGACACAATGGGGGCCTCCACAATATTAGGCAGGTGGGTTTAATGCTATTTCAGATTGATGTACTATATGTGCCCCAGTGATGACAGTCCACCATGTTTGGATGACAGTTACGATTATGAAATGTAAAAATATAATTGCAATTAAATATAAACAAAATAAGTACTAAAACTACTTAAACACATTGGGAGTATACAAAAAGTAATAAATACATCTGCATTATTGTTCAAAACTGAAGTTCAACCTGAATCTGGCTATGGAAATGAGGTCCAGCAAGCAATGTATTTTAATATTTGTAGATGTTATGCATACAGATCATATTAAAACACAATTTATGCCCTTTCAAACAAAATAAGCTTGTAACCTTTCCTTTTGTTTTTTTAACTACAGCTGTTTGTTTAGAGGATGCCAAAAACAAAGGTATTTCTTTGTTGTTATTGGTGACCTGCTGCAGTGATCTAAAATTCTGTTGGGGTATAAAGGGTTAATTTTGACAAAGTCAAGAGGATTATGTTTGTTTGATGGTCATGGATCTTGTTTGTATATGAAGGCTGAATACAAGGTGACCATTGATTTATTTGTAACATTTTTATTCCTAAAATATTATATACTTTTATAGGAGGAGGTTTTATAGACTTGGCAAATAAATTTTTTAGATGTTTGTAGGTATAAACATCTGTTGTGGGTCTTCTTGGCAGTTTTCTGTGGCTTTTATATTGTTCATATCGATATCGGAATTATATTGTATCGCCCAAAATTAAGAAATATATTGTGATATAAATTTTAGCCATATCAACCAACCCTAATTTGCTACATGTACATCAGTGTTTCATTTTGTGCTATTTAACTTCCGGCATCAAACAAATATTCAAGTGCTTTTGCTAAACAAAATGTCATTTGAGTTGTAATTTTATTTAAAGACAACACACTCCAATTGTTCTGCATGCTGTGGCATGTGCTACTGTTTTCCAAATCCTGCCAGCTGCTGATATGTGATGTGTGTGTGTACTAAGAACATGGTCTGGCTGTTACTGGGAACTATATTTATCATTTGATTGTTCACTATCTGACCTGCTTCACTTCTACTGCATTGCAGGGCCTATCTGGGAGCCTATTGCTGGAGGCTATCCCAGTGCTTGTTGGGCAGAAGGCAAGGAGCCACCCTGGACAGATCACGATTCCATTGCAGGATAGGCACACAACAGACAGTCACACACCCACTCCTACCTAGTTGTGATTTCGTATCTCTAGTTCACCTAACTGCATGTCTTTGGACTGTGGAAACGTGTATAGACACAAGGAGAACATGCAAAATACCTTGACTGGGGAATTGAACCCAGGCCCTTCTTGCTCTGAGGTGACAGCATTACCTACTGTGCCACACAACTATATTTACAAGTCATGTTAATAACCTTGAATAGATGATAGATATGAAAATAAAACTAACTAAAATATAGCACAGTATAGTAAAAAAAAAAAAACCCACAACAGTTACCTCACGTTTAAACACTTCAACAAGCGAAATAAGGATTCTTGTAAGATTCTAATACTGAGAAGAGAAAATACCACAGCTCATAGCTGAAATGTTAGCCAAAACTTCCTGCCATTTGTCAGTGTGATACATGATATTCTGTACTTCATCAGCAGAGATGTAAAAGTAACCCCTTCCATAAATATTCTCTATACACTGGTATGGATTCCTGTTGAAAGAGGCCACTGCCATTAGGGAATACCATTGCCATGAAAGGATGTATTTGGTCTGCAAAAATGTTTAGGTAGGTTGTATGTGTCAAAGTAAAATCCACATGAATGCCAGGACCCAAAGTTTTCCAGAAGAACATTGTCCAGAGCGTCACACTGCCTGGTGCCATCACTTCCCCAGGCAAGCGACACACATGCACTGAGCTGTCCACATGATGTAAAAGAAAACATGATTCATCAGACCAGGCCAATTTCTTCCATTGATCCATGGTTCAGTTCTGATGCTCATGTGCCCATTGTAGTGTGACATCTGACCAGTCTGTGGTTACACAGCCCCATACGCAGCAAGCTATGATGCACTATGTTCTGAGAATTTTTAGTGGATCATATGAAGGTAAGACTGGTTTAATAATAAGCTTTGCTGTTATTAACTAAGATCAGTGTGTATTTGTCCACAACTCCTTAGGCTAATGTAATACTAGCTAGCTATTCTAGCTAAACTTGGAAGGCAGCAGTTGGAACAAAGAGCATATGAACATATTATGCCTAAGACATCTTTTAAATTAGATGAGATAATCATCTGAGATAGCCTCCGACTGTGGAAGTGTAACTATATTTTCTATATTTAATCTAAATGTTAATATTAGATCGAAGGTGTGACCACTATTGCGAGTGGGTCCTATTACATTCTGATTAACCCATACTCAGTGATGGCATAGTTACCTGGAAAAAGTAATCTGATTTCTTATTACTGATCACTCCTTTAAAAAGTAACTTAGTTACTATATTGATTACTTGATTTTAAAAGTAACTAAGTCAGATTACAAGTTACTTTATTAGTCACATTCAACAGCTGCCAACAACACTCCCCGCCGCCTCAACATAAAAAGCCGTGCTGCAACTCCAAATGTTTTTTCAAATTTTATGTAGTGTTTTTGAAGCTAGATAGCACTTTGTTGCCAGCACAAAGTGTACAACGAACCTTGATATTGTCATCTTTAGCTGACACAAACTCAAAACAGATGAGAGGGACCATCCAGCTTGTTATCTCTGATGGTGTGGGGTTGCATTAGTGCCTATGGCATGGGCAGCTTACACATCTGGAAAGGCACTACCATTGCTAAACATTATATAGTGTCTAGTTTTAGAACATGTCTCTTTCAGGGAAGCCCTTGCATATTTCTGCAAGACAGTGCTAAACCACATAAATCCATCCATCAAAACAGAATGGCTTCACAGTAGAAGACTCCAGGTGCTGAACTGGCCTGCCTGCAGTTCAGACCGTTCACCAGTAGAACATTTGGCACATCACGAAAAACAGGTGTAACCCCAGCAAGCAGCAGTGGATTAAAGTTATAAACTTTACCTTTGACTACGCCACCTTGGGCCTTTAACCCAAAGATATGCTTTATCAGAGTTCTGATTACTGGTGTTACAATGAAACAGGGCTCCCCTTGATTCACAGTAATTAATAGCATTTAATAGCAGGTTTGAGACATGAATTTCCAATAAAATATTAAACTTTAATTAAATCCCAGTAAAACAGAAATAACCATAAAATAGTCATTGAACATCAATTTATTAGATCTATTATAAAACAGCAGAAAAAAAAGAGGAACAATAAGAAAATACATCACATCACAGGGTGGCACAAGCAGAAGCCACAATAAAGGTTGAGTGGGCAGATCTGGCTGCAGGGGGAGATCTTAATTACCACCACAGCTGGTCCAGATCACTCACACTGCAAAACAAGGTAAGAAAATTGTTCTGGAATTCACAGCACAACAAGCAATCATACACAACATGTAGGTATGGGAACCCCCCTTTACTTGGTCAAAACCCTCCTGCCAACACAGTCCACCATGCTTCAACCCAAAAACGATGGGACCAAGAAGGATACAGTGGCTTATCTGAACAAGGCAAATAAAAAATATTTTAAAACCACAATAAGTTCAAAATAAAAAGAAACAAAGGAACCAAGAAGAAAGAAATAAAGACATTCAGGTTAAAATGCACCATGAACTGACAATATGCAGCTATATGAATTCAACCAGTGATTAGCTTAGCCAACTCTTAAGGTAACTGGATGTAACCTAGCCCACAAGTTATTAGCAATGGAGGCTAGTAACTGAGCTCGCTATAGACAAGGCAAGCTAATAGCTTAACAAGCTTTAAACAGAGCAGGCTAGTGCTAAGCACACTGTAGGAAAAGTGGGCTAATAACATAGCAAGCCACAATCGGGGCAGACTAGTAATTGACCAAGTACCAAGCAGAGTAGCAGCAAACAGATGATGGGAGGCAAAACACACGATGGGAGGCAAAACAGACGATAGGAGGCAAAACAGCAGCCAACAAAGAAAAGTTCTCAGAAAGAGAAAAAAATCGGCAGTTAATAACAAATCAGCAAAGTGCTAAAATACAAATAAAATGACCTCAGGTGCCATAAAGGTCCACCCTACATTACCATAACTAGAAGCACATTGTACATTACCAACAGGATCACTAGAGCTCACTCCCAAGGCAGAACCATCTTCCCAGCAAGGGGCACAACCAGCCTACAATTACCTACAGAGCATTTAATTCATTATACACCATACTCCTTGTACAATATTACTTAAATTCCTTTGACTATTGTACCTTCTCGGGAGTACGCTACATAAATTACCTCGACCAGTTTACTTGGGCAGGATTGAAGTTATACATCGACAACCCATTGACAATCACACCACGGTGGCTTCCAAAGGCACCAGGAAATGAGCAGAGAGGAGAGACAACCGCATAGGTAAAACGCTCCCTTTTTATTGAAGTCACCTGCAAGTAAATAGCCACGTGGAGAGCTAAGCCCTGCCCCTCTCAGCTCTGTCTAGCTGGAGCACTGACAGGCATTCAAGGAAAAAGCCCTACCTGTCACAATCCATCCCTGGCTTTTTGTATCATCGTCCCGACGGTGCTCGTCCTCAATTCCAAGGCCTAAAGAGAGCAGAAATACAGGTAGCTGAGAAGCAGCAGCCCCCCATGTCATACTCCTAACCGCTTCAGGCAGGTGATGTATATTGGAGTGCTGGCCAGCAATAGCCCAAGTAGTTCTTCTCAGTGGTATACCACTAAAGGTAGCTCCTCCATTCTGAGAAGGTTCCAACATAGTAAAGTCAAAAGCCAAAATCTGGTTTGGCTTAGCTGCCATTAAATGACCCATAAAAGTTTTAACTTGAGGAACATGCTTGGCTAGCACACATCACTCACAGCTTCTGCACCACTCCTTCACCTCAGAGGACATACCAGGCCAAAAGCAATTCTGCTTTACCAGCTCCAAGTTGCGTTCTACCCCAGAGTAGCGGCTGCTACTCTCTCTGATAACATGTGCTTCTAACAGCTGGTGAATGTGAGCTTTTACAGCCTCATACTTGGAAGGAGGAATGCATTAATAAAACTGCCTAATGGGGGTTTCATCTACCAGTGGGATGTCATGAGATATTAGACTTTTACAAATTAGATCACCCTCACAAGCAGAAAACACATTAACATACTTTTGTAGGCAAAGACTTCACCTGACACTGTTCCTGTGCTGACAGCATGGACATGTCAACAGCCTCAATTTACTCATGCACTGAATTGCTGGCTAATTGGGAGGAAATGGTCAATTGAACCCCTGTTCTCACCTCTGTAACACCTACAGGCAGACTCACAATAGTTAAAGAGCTCAAAGTACCCAAAAGAGTACAGGGATAAAGCAAAACATCAGTGACTCCTACATTGACAACAGGGACATAACACCCTACAGGGTGTTACCAACAGGGACATAACACAGGAGATGCCAACAGCCCAGTGGGTAGCCCCAAGCTGGGAGGCTCATAAAGTGCTGTCTGCTGTGAACCCCAGTATCTCTGTGAACAGGTAGTAGGCTCTAATTTCACTGTACCTCCCGGTATCGAAGTGGATCTACCACCCCTTACTCTAATGCTACCACTATGGTCTAGAGGAGACCGAACAGCTGCACGATGGCACTGTTGTAATGCCTTCTGCCAGGGACCAGGAGCATGCTTTACTGGGCTTACATCAAACAATGACGTCCCATGCTGGCGTCAAAAACTCGCTATAGCACTCCTGAATAACATTCATGCCCAAGACACCAGGGGCAGAAGCGGAAGTAACCATACCATGGGGGTCCTTAATGACCAAAACTCCTCATTTGGGAATTACGTTACCAAAAACCTCCACATCTAATTCTAAATAGCCAACATAAGGGTTCTCTAAGCCAGTAGCAGCTTTTAGCTGCACCCACTGGCATGAGACCAAGGCTCAAAGTGCTGTAGGAGGAAAGAAACTTTCTGTTACAGTTGACACCATTGACTCTTTATCAAGAAAACAGTGAACCTCTAATCCTCCCATAACAACTGTAACATAAGGGCAGGAAGCCAATAACTGGGGGGATGAGTCAGACTTAAAAATAGCAGTATTAACTGAGCCAGTAAGGCCCCCTTCTGAACTGTGACTCTGCAGGTCAGAGGGAATTCGTTTTTCTGTGGCTGTCTAGGAGGCTGAGACCTATTAGCCAATGGATGTAAAGGTGTCCCAGAGGCAGGTCTAAACTGGTTTGGAGCTCGTACCCCATTACAGTCCCAAGCAAAATGTCCAGGCTGTTGACACCTCCTGCAGACAACTAAGCTGTTCCAAGAGTATTGGGGCCATGCTTGGGAATCTTGTAAAGCAGCTAAACTCTGGGTGATGTGGTTAAGCTCTTCTTGCTGTTTCCATAAAACATCTTTCAGCTTTGCTAACTCTGAGCCTTACATGCTATTACCTGAGGATGTCCCTTGCACCCCACACTGTAAACCACATGCAGAAGGGATGGAGCAGCTCTGATTCCTCCCAACACCTGTTCTGCCTTCATGCTCCCACCTGATGGCTTCCTTGCCCACCTCTAATAACGTGGAGTCAGGGTGGTTACGGACAAATCGGATTATTCATTAACATGTTCCAAAAACTGGTCATGTAACAACAATTCAGCATTGGGCACACCATCCGGTGCATGTTTAATGATTTTCTGCATCATGTGAAAACTGCAGTGTCTCCCCCTCTTGCTGTTTCCTGGAAAAATAATGCTTCTGTAAGGCAATATGAGAGTGAGGGCAGCCATACAAATCTTGTAGCACTGAAAAAAAATTTTCAGAGTCCTCACAATCAGCCCTTGGTTGATATTAAATCTCATTGCATGTTTCACCTTCTAATTGATCATACAAAAAGTAAGCTCTCTCAATTCTGGACATGTGACGGGTGTGAATGCTAGACTGTATTTCCTCTAACCAATCATTTATACCAATACCACTTCTACCTCTAAAAACAGGACACTTCCTCTCCCTGGGAATTTACACAAGTTGTTCAGGTATTGGAACAAGGCAAATAATAAATATTTTAAAATATTTTAAAACCACAATATGTTCAAAATAATAAAGAAACAAAGTAAACAAGAAAACTAATAAATTAAAAAAGGACCTTCAGTTTAACGTACACCATGAACTGACAATAAGCAGCTATATGAATTCAACTAGTGATAACCTCAGCCAACTATTAATGTAACTGTATGTAATCTAGCCCGCAATTATTTGCAGTGGAGGCTAGTAACTGAGCTCACTATAGACAGGACAAGCTAACAGCTAAGCAAGCTTTAAACAGAGCAGGCTAGTAGCTAAGCACACTGTAGGAAAAGTGGGTTAACAACAGAGCAAGCCACAATTGGGGCAGGCTAGTAACTGAATACACTATGAGGAGAGAGGGCTAATAGTGTCACAAGCTACAAACAGAGCAGGGTAACAGAGTAGCAAGCTACAATCAGAGTAGTGGCAAACAGATGATGGGAGGCAAAACAACAGCCAAGAAGGAAATGTTCCACAGGATCATTAGAGCTCACTGCCAAGGCAGAACGGTCTTCCCAGCATGGGTCACAACCAGCCTACAATTACCTTCATGGGTGCACATAAATTACCTCGACTAGTTTACTTGGACAGGAATGAAGTTATACATCGATAACACCACAGTGGCTTACAAAGGCACCAGGAAATGAGCAGAGAGGAGAGACAACCGCACAAGTAAAACACTCCCTTTTTATTGAAGCAACGTGTGACTAATTAGGCATGTGGAACACTTAAACCCCACCTCTCTCAGCTACATCTAGCTATGGAGCAATGACAGCCATTCAAGGAAAAAGCCCTACCTGTCACACAGGGTTAGATAAATATATATTTATTAGTGCTGTCACGAGAAAAATTTTTTAAATCACGTTAATCGCACGATACATTTTTTTAATTACGTGTTAATCACAGTTTTAATTTGTGTTGTACATGCAGGTCGGCATCGTAGGGCATTGAAAATGTTGATGATGTTTATCGCTGGTCTGTTTTAAAAGAAACAACTGTTGAATATTGCCTCATTATTCACTTGACTTTGTTTGATTTAAAAGTTAAATATTAACGATAATTGACGTCTGAAGTTTTTGTCTTTCGTTCAACTGATATAGCTACTGATTAGAATTGGAGTTTAATTAAAGGCATTGATTCGCCTATTTAAATTAGAGTAACGCAGCACATTGCAACCGAAGAGTAAAGTTACAGTCCAACCAAAACATACATTAAAAAGTTAAAATACATCACCCACAGTTCATAGACGTTCCATCACATTTATTTCAAAAGTGCCTACAGCATATAAAATGAGTCTACGGTGTTGTTTATCATGCTAAATACATCCAAGAGCTGTCTTGTAGAACACAACCAATCAGCTGTCCACTGTTGATGACATTGCAGGGCGTTTCAAATAGAGTCATTTTAGTGACCGAGTTCCCTATGAAGTGTGCTTGGGATTCTGTAGCCTGTACAGTGTTTAGGGATACAGATTAGAAACACTTGCAGTTGGATTGCAACCTAACACGAGTAACGTAACGGTCAATTGCGTGTTCACTGCGATGCCGCTGGTTTGCGTAATTTAACTAATTTTTAATCTGCATTAATTTTTTTTGTGCCGTTAATTTTTTAAATCGTGATTAATTCTTTAACGCGTTAATGTGCTCGTTATTGTGTTAATTTGACAGCACTAATATTTATATACACAGATGTTAAAAGAGGGAAAAGTAATATATATAGATGTAACCCTGTATGAAATAAAGTTGGGTGAAACAATAATTAAAAGAAATAAGTAAATTTGAATTATTTAACGTGTGGTGCTTCAACTGGCAACCACGGGGATTGAACCCAGGTTGCTATGATGGCAAACTATGACACTGCATCTATGCTAGACAAGTGTGTACTGCAAGGAGGGAAGAATAACCTCAAAAGCAAGAGCGGAAACTAAACGGATTCAAACAAAGGAGAATAATTACAAAAACACCTGTTGTAATTCAAAAGAAACCCTGCAGCTTTTAATAATACAGCCGGCAGAGTGCATCACATGCAGCCAAAACAAAATAGGCATTTACTATTAAAGCTGGTGGAGCTTGTCACACGCCAGGAAAACAAAACATGTGCCTCGCCGTTGCCTCAGTGAATAAATCGGCAAGTCTACGCTCCCCACAGAAAACAGGTGGGTTCCTGCCGCAGCGAGGAAACACTGACCGTAAAGTAGAGTGGCTGCTGCAGTGAGCCATGAACCTTAAGGAAGTGAACCAAAGCAGCTAGAGGTTGGAGAGGTAAGTCTCACTGAGGAGCAAATACTAGCCCTAAGAGAAAATTTATTACCTTGGTATTTTCCCTACCACAGAGCCTCTACTAAGGCCCCACATTACCAAGAAACTGTCCCTAGCTACCCCTAGCGGTACAAATAGAAATAGAAATCTCAAAGGTGCGACCAGAGGCATGACACAAAAACCTCTTTAAATAGGCGGTCGCACAGGCGTTTCTTGTCTCCCTAAATTGGCGACAGGGGAGCTGGGAAATATAGTTCCTCGGTACAAGAGCCACACAATACCGCTCCCTAACACCTGTCCTAATTTTTTTGAGATGTATTGCTGCCATCTAGTTCAAAATGGGCTAATATTTTTCATGAAATGGTAGAAATGTCTCACATCTGATCAAACATCTGATATGTGTTGTATGTTCTACTGTGAATAAAATATGGGTTTGACAGTTGCAAATCATTCCATTCTGTTTCTATTTACATTTAACATATCATCCCAACTTTTTTGGAATTGGGATTGTATATTCAAAGTTCTAACCAAGTGTTATTTTTATCTCATCCTGTTGTAAAACTTAATTTTGTGCCTAAGCACTCAGTTGGTATTAGATGTGATGCACCTCATGGATCTGGCTTGTAACTCAGTCCCTTACTTACTCACTCACAAACTCACTCACTTCTGTTTACCAAGATTGTCCATGGTATTGTCCACAGTAGCACAAACCAAACTAACCAAAAAACCAAAGAAACTCAACAACAACAACAACAACAACAACAACAACATTAAATTACATATGTGATACTACATGCTAGTGCTTCACATCAATGACACTTTGTATACATGATACAGTAAGTTAAGTGAATGCTCAGAAAGAGCTGAGTATAATGTTTTGTCAGACATATTTAACAAACCTCTGACAAGCTACTATAAAAAGGACATTGCATTTATGTTTAAAATAAACTGCTGAGCCAGCAGAGGAACTTTTTCATGGAGTTAAAAGAGTTAAAAGAATCCTTTCAGTCACATTTAATGAAAAGCTTTATATTAGTTTTATATAAAGCTGGCCATATATTAATATTAGTAATACCTTTTCAACAATTTAACTAAAGTTCATTATTTGGAATCAGCTGCATTAACATTATAGATTAGATAATACAGATACACTAATGTAATAAATTGAGTCAGATATTTATTTAATAAATTGCACACACACACATATAATAATAATAATAATAATAATAATAATAATAATAATAATAATAATAATAATACATTTTATTTGTAATGCACTTTACATTTTAAAGAAATCTCAAAGTGCTAACCTTTATAGCATTTTATATAATCTTCATATACACCTATTTCTGCCTTTGCTTTGAGGCCCTGTCCAATATGGAGAAGAATTTGTGCCAAATTGAAAAGCAATTGCCACATTGCCAAAACGTGAAATGCAGTGCACACAATGTGTTGTCTGCAGAATCTGCAGAATACGTGCCAAAATGAAAAACAAAACCACTATTACATTGTTTTTCACATCGCTTGACTTCTTTAATAAAAAACAAAAAACGATGATTTCCATTTTCAAAATGACATGCTGAATGCAGGTAACAATACAAAACTCCACAAAGTCACCACACTGAAATGCAATGCACATGAGACTGCATTTAAACACTGACACATGCAAAAAGTGCCTAAATGAAAAGTAAAATATCCATTACATAATTTATTTTATGCCACTCAATCTCTTAACAGAAAAACAATGTGATCATTTGCATTTAAAGAATAAAATGCTGAATTTATGTCAAAACAAAACACTTAAAATGCAATCAGCTCAACTGCACTGTATTCCTCTGCATGGCACAGTGAACGTGCCAAAAAGAAATGCAAAGCGCATGATTGTTTTTCAAAGAGTAGCAGTGCAGAATTCGTGCCAAAATGTAATGTAATCACTGTCCAATCAGAATCTTCTACTGGATATGGGGGCGTGGCTGAGAAATCAGTCAGTAGAATTTGCTCATAGCTGTAAATTAATCCAGAGAGAATGTCTTTTCACAACAAAGTAAAAGAGTGGCTTTTTAATTACACTGCTGTGTGGACAGGTATTTTCCTGCTCATGGTTGTACTGCTGGAGCCTGAAGCTGTTAATTTTTCAGCACGTTTATGACATTTCTTTTAAGTTTTCGCCACTTACTGTAAGGACTTACGACATAAAAGCCAGTCATCTTTGAAAAGCACATAGTCATCTATAAGAATCAGAAGGCATCAATAAGCATCATTCCACCTCAGGTGGGTAAGTTTATGCTCATCTGGCAAGAAAAATGTAGGTGTAAATGTGTAATTATAATATCTGTCAGTCTGTCTACTCAATTATTGTAGCCGTTCATGTTTTCCGTCACATAGCAAAACAATCCCACTGAAAAACAAACACACACATAGTTCATATACTGTGCCTCCAGAAAGTTCACCCCCAAAAGATTGTCTCTTTTTACTGTATTGCAAGGTCACAATGGATTTTTTCCATGCTAATTTGGACTGTCTGCACAAATGTCCTGACAATTATTTGGAAAACAAAACATCTAAAGAACACTAATCTATGTAGTAAGTGTTCACCCTCTCAGTGTGAATTGTCCTTTTGCTGGATTAACAGATTTGAGTTGTCCCAAATGTGTCTATATGAGTGTTGCATTATTTTGATTTGGGGATTTTCTTTCATTCCTCAATGCAGAATTTCTCCAACTCTGCCAAATTTGATGTTTCATGCAGCAGATTTTCAACTGGATATAATGAGCCAGTTGAGCCGATCAGCCCTCCATTGTTATCCTTTACAATTGGCTTATATTTTGCTCAAGTATGCTAGTTCCTCATGCTGAAAACAGCATGATGCTACCACCACTGGCTTCATTTGTTTTGTGCCAAACATTATGCCTTGTCATTAGAAGTAGTATCTCATCTTTGAACTCATCAGACCACAAAATCTTTTCCTAAAAGCTCTCAGGTTTTCTAAGATGGCCTTTCTCAGAAGTGGCTTCCTTCTGTCCACTCTCCCATAGATCTGACAGAAGGATCTGTGAAAAGCTGAGGATATTGTTAAGGTCTTCACAGGTTCTCCTATTTCTATAAGTGAGCTCTGTACCCCCATTTTTGGACACTTCACTGACAATTATCTTTCCTGCCCAAGCATTCAGTTTGGCCTGATCTTAGTAATGTCTGGATTGGGCCATTTTTTCCCACTTTGTTATAATGGATTTCACGGTGCTTACAGGAAGGTTCAAAGATTTGCTGATGTTTTAATAACCTCCTCTATCTTTTTTTCCCCTAACAACTTCACCTCAAAGCTTCACAGTAAGTTCACTGGTCTTTAAGATAGCAAGGCTGATCTGATCTGATGTTTTAGCTGTGAGACCTCCCAAAGTCAGAGATATTTATTGTGCAAGCATACTTTACATTTGGACACAGGTGTACCCTATTTAACATATTTCATGTGCGGGCTCAAAAATTAAATACAGTCCTAAATTATATAAGTAAAAGAAAGGGAGGGGGTGAATGCTTCTTAATTATGTAGTTTGAGACATACACACTGGATGGGATGCTAGTCCATCATAGTTCATCAAGCACATACAGAGACACACTCATTGACACCTATGAGGCAATTTAGCATAGCCAATCCACCTACCAACATGTTTTTGTAAGGTGGGGGGGAAACAGGAAAACAAGAAAATGCATGTAAACACAGGGAGAAAATGTAACACACCACACAGACACTAATCCAAGGTCATGATCAAACCAGGGATCCTGGAGCTATGAGGCAGCAGTGCTACCGGCTGTGTCACTATGCTGCACTGGCCTTCAGTAGCATTGTAATTTGGATTAGCTTCCTAAATATGTTTCTGCAAAAAATGTTAGTTGTCAGGCTGGAACATGAAGAAAGTAATCCATCAGTAATTATCAGATGCATATCATAGTCTCTGCAGCCACACCTGTGTCTTGACAACTCTATCCAGCCTTTTTTTTTCAGAAACCCACCTGTCTTGCTAGAGTCAAACAGAAAAGACTATGCAGTAACTCAGAACTCATAATCCATGGTTTAAAAAAAGAAAAGAAAAGAAAAAAAAGAAAAACGATCTGTACACAAAAATGCACAAACATGTGCAAATGATATACATTACTGGGTGCTGAAAAGTGGCATGGTTAGGAATATTAGGATAGTAATTACAGACGGGCTATAAATTGTGGGCATTTCTTAAAAAAGAAATGTCATTTATTTTATTTTACTTTTGTACGAGTGGTAGAAGTTTTATGATTTGTTCATAAACAAGAAGAATTTAGAGTTCATTGCATGACTAACATCATCACGACATGACAGCAGGCATTCAATCCATTAAAATGCTGGTATGACAAGTTGGTGCAAACAGTTTCACAATTTTGCAAAGACAAACAAAAAGCATATAATTATGCAATTATAGCTATTAACTGTGTTAGATTAACTGTGTTAGGAAGCTAATAATATTCAGAAAAGGTGTTTGTCATTTCTGATACAGAATGTACTTGGACCTGGTGTTCTGAACTCAAATATGTCACGTCTTACCAGACTATACAGAAATGTTTTCAATTTTGCAAAAATTCGAAATCTATTTAGAAAAGACCCCAGGTATCTTTTTAGCCCAAATATACTGTAATTACATTTTATACTGGCATCCTATGCAGCAAAAAATTATATTTTTATAAGATGATTACATTCCAGAGGGCCACCAGCATCAGGAAGGACCCCACTCACCCAGCACACACACTTTTTGTCCCGCTTCCCTCAGGTAGGAGGTTACGGAGCTTTAAGTGTAAGACAACAAGACTGAGGAACAGCTTCTTCCCTGAAGCTGTAAGACTATTAAACTCGCAATAGACAATCACTGTAAAGAATCACTTCATTGTCCACTGACACTTTATGCCACTTATTTATGCCACTTTTATTCATGCTGCTGTCATTAATCCATTCATGCTGCGGCATTGAAATCAGTACCATTACTATGTCATGTTGCACATATCACTTTATACGGCTGTTACTCATGTTGCTGTGATCCATGCTGTTGTTATCTGCACCTTACTTTTTTATTCTATTCATAGTTCACCTTACTTTTTTCTCTTACTATTCCCTTATGTATACATGTGTGTAGGTGTATATATATGATCTTTGTGAATGCACACAGTTCCATTTACCATTTAAAAGATTTCTGATGCACTTTTACTGATTTTCATGCAGAATTGACCTCTTACTGACTTTGAGCCACCATCCCCACACTGTACACCTTTTCTGTAAACTAACAGTTCTATACTGTATTTACATAAAACAGTAAATTGCTGTATTCTAGGCTTTGCAACTACATTTACCTTCTTAGTTTTGGCTTTTCAAAGTTTCACTTTTCAAGCGTTACTTTGCCAGGGACATCTGTGGATAAATGGACAGCGCTGCATGAGAAGGAGAAATAAGACAGTTGAATAATCTAATGTTTGTGCCTGTGACGAAGATAAGTGGACTTTGGAGCATGGGAAGACAGATAAATAATTGTTTGTCCGAGTATTGATACGGTAAGCCAGTCTTTTGGAGCTTTTCAGTTGCGTTTATATTTTGTATACATTTGACCCTAGGAGCTAGCTATCATTCTGACAGGAATTTAGCATCAAAGATTTACACTGAAATCTGAACAGTATTCTGCTGTATTATTGTCATAATATCTAATCCATTCTGGGAGAAAAAAGCGTGATCAGAACCATTATTTACAGGAATTTATGGTAAACAACTGAGCATCTTGGGAAGGTGAAAATGCACGTGATCTTGGATAAGAGCGTCTGCTAAATGCCATAAATGTAAATGTAAATGTAAATCTAAAATTAAAAAATTTACCGATGCAGCATGATGCTGAGAGCCGCACTTATAAGGTGACTTTCACTGAGTAAAGTAAGTCACCATTTTAATTCTGCATGAACGCGTCAAAGTGTTAGGAAATGACAAACCATTATCCTTGTCAGGGTCGTAAAAATCATTGTAAGACTCAAGCTGAAAGGCATGGAAAGGCTTCATATTTGCAGTGCTCTAGCTAGCTAAATTTAGCGCTGTATTTTCATTTATTCATTCATTATCTTCCGCTGTATCCCACTAGTCGGGGTCACGGGGGGGCTGGAGCCAATCCCAGCGTCATCGGGAGAAGGCAGGGTACACAGGTCGCCAGTCCATCGCATGGCCAACACACACTCACACACACATTCACACCTACGGGCAATTTAGAGT
>JAOVVH010000001.1:27334869-27351012 GCA_028566435.1 Scorpiodoras heckelii
AATCTACAATGCAGAACATTTTTAAATAAAGAAAAACCACTGAATTAAAGGTGTCCAAACTTTTGACTGGTACTGTACGTAGTAAGACCTGTAGACAAACATACAATATTTCATATTTATTTGTTACTGCTTTTTTATTTTTATCACTGAAACTAAACCCTCTAAACACTGTACATTTTGAGTCATATTAATATTAAATAGTTTTAATTAAATTTCATTTAGATTCAAGTGCAATTTATTTGTACATGTCTTTTTAAAGCAGGGGTGTTTCTATTAACTTACTCTGTTTAAGTGACAAGTACGGTTGTAGTAATGTAGTAATAATAACAACAACAACAAGTTGTATAGGCGGTGATCATGATGTTCATCACCATCATTTACAAAAAGAAAACAGGCCCCTGGTCCTTAGGGAACTACGTCACTATAATATGTTTGATTAACATTTTAATACATTCAGTAAGGCAACGTTTGAGGAGTTGTACTCGTGCCTGCACGCTTCTGCACACATGCAGTTCATTTTGAATAAAAATAAATAAATCTCCCAGCAGTTTACAGCAGTCAAAAGTAATAAATGTTCATTGAACAGTGTCAAGGCCTCCAATGCAAGTGACACACGACTTTCTACGTCTTACTCATGCGCTCAAATGAGGTCTGTCATCTGTGCTGTTACTCCCTGGATGCCGAATAAGCCTAGTCTGTGAATTAGACTGGAAATGTTATACAGTATGTGTCTGGAAAACCAGTCCCTTGGGTCTAGAATATGAAATCTGGAAAGATGAAAAGGAGACAGTGAGATCTTTGTCCAGATGTGGTGTGTCTGTTTGACTTGGTGTCTGTTTAACGCTACAGTACTACACAAGCTTCGTGTGGGAGATGAGGCGCATCCGAGTAGACTTGACCTTTCAGCTATGTGGAGTCGTGAGGGGAATCCCCAGCCGGCCTCAGCTGTTTCCAAGGAGACAGGCTCTCACTTTTCACATGTGAATGCTAAAAACATAGAACATTTTATAGCTTACTTGTTACACGCTTCAGTTTACTGTCTGCAACTTAGACCCATGTTGACCGTTGTACTGGTTCTAACATAAAGCAGAACCTTTGATATGTTATTTCTAAAGACTTCTGGGAATCTGCGCCTTTGTACCTTTGTCCCAAAGTGGGTGATAACGCAGTGGTGATTCTCTCTCTGTCTCTCTCTCTCTCTCTCTCTCTCTCTCTCTCTCTCTGTACACAGGCTGTCCTGCTGGCTTGGTTTCAGTCTCGGTCGACATTCTTTCCATTCCTCATTAGTCTATGACCCAGCTTAGGAGTTCGACCCAAAGAAGTCTTGGTAACTCAGACTGAGAGAAGTGTTCAGGCCATTACGTCACCCACTGCCACGTCCAGCCATGCACTGTATGTCTTTTACGAAGGGAAACTAAGATACACACTGAAACACACTTGGCTCACTGCATGTAATAATTTCCAATCTAGGTTAATCAATCATTTTGATTTGTCATCAGTGAAAGTAGTGGCTGGAAAGTACAAGCCTCTTAGTAATCCATATTGTTCCAGGTTGAGCTGCTCTAACTGGTCATCTATCTTTGCCACGGAGTAAATGATGCTCCAGGCCCTTATTATGGGTCTGAACTAATTTTCTAGTTACGTCCTGTAGAGTTGTGCAATTTTTTTTTTTTAAAACAACTATGTTATTGCATCAATAGCGGTATTTCGGAAACTGTTTCTGATCTATCAGCATGTAAAGATGATCTACCAGTTGGACCAGCTCAGCCTGTGTTTTGGCAGCTTGTCAGACCAAGATGGATTATTGAGGGATTGTCGATTCTCATTCCAGACTGAGATTATGAAAGAAAAAAGCTTCGGTGAATGAGGAAGTTTGTGTCATCAACCTCACTCATTTAGATAATGCAAAACCACGGGCTACGTATTCTGATGTAACCAGACCTCAACAGGATGAATGCTTGTGATTGCGCCACCCAGTGGGTCTCTGCTTGTATTCACCACAACACTGAACCTCCCCCATGCTGAGGAATGTCTACAGACCGCCCTAAGAGATTATTTGGTGTGTTGGTTGCCTAGAGACTCAACACATCCGGAATCCTACAGGTTTACTAATCCTCTCTGTATCCCAGGTGTACCTGAGGTGCAGGTAAGCAGAGCTTCAGCAAGTTCATTCATGTTCCTGACTGACAGCATGTTAGCGTCACCTACGGAACAAGCCCTTTTATGGCATGCACTCTCATCTCATTCCAGGGGTATTATCATTCTTCTGTTAAACAACCGAGCTAAAGTTTGTGTCTCTAGGCCATGCCAATTTGGACATACTGTACTCCATGATTTCACAAGTGTAAATTAAGCATGCCATGGACTCAGTTCTGCCATTAGGGCTGTACCTCTTTAGTTCCTTCAAAAACATTGGCATACATGTTTGCTAAAAGCACTGACAAGCTTTCTAAGAGAAAACGCTATGTTTATTTTGACTACAATGTGTGCCAAATGAAGTCATAAATGAACTGTGTACATTTCTTTGTTTTCAACCCGTGCATTGGGGTGAACCCTTCGAATACCTACACACTAGATCCTATCTGATCAATAATAACACATTGGGAGTTCCCATCTGCCTGTATGCTGTATTGCAATCAGACAAGCCAGGAAACTGAATGCAGTCATCCGAGGGTGCGGCTGCTGTATGCGGGTGGGCATGGGACTGACTCGGAGATCTGTGTTTGGAGGAATAAAATGGAAAGATTTCCACAACACTGCTGGACCACCCCGTGATCATGCCTGCCTTGTTACATGATGTCATTCTGTCTGATTTGACACTTTCACCGAAAACAGTTTGTATTGGCAGTTTGACCGTTTGGGTAGATTCCTCAAATTGTTACACCACAGCAAATATTATAAAGTGTTGATTGATTTTCGGCAGGTTTGCAGTCACGGGTTTCCATTAAATCTACTCAAAATCATTCAGAAATGTTAGCATTTCTATAACAGCTCATTTGCAAGGGTTGTATAGCTTGTACTTACATAATTTCAACTTAATGATAAATGAATTCAATTCATGTTATTTAACTGCGTAATCAGTTGTACTGTAAACTTTTCTGTAAGGAGACTTGATTTAATATTTATGGAAAGGAAAAAATATAGGCTGGTAATAAGTGGATAAGTGATAACAGGAACTAACATTATACTAGAAATGGTTACAAATCATGACAACAATTAAAATTTGTAATAGTTTTTTAATTGCAGTCATATAAAAGGAATCATTTTACTTCAGTGTTATTGGAAAATAATCAGTTTTAGGTCAGAATGATCCGTCATAATTTATTCCTTATTCTGTCATTATAAGGAGTCATTAAGTACCTGTAATTAACGAAGCTGTTTACGTCAACTGCATTTCATTTGCAAGTGCTATCACTTGCTTAAGAGTATGTACTTAGTTGTATTAAGTGAATGTTAAACTTGGGTCACTCCCCTGCCAGTGTGCCTCTTGAGTTATCAGTTTCATTCATTCATTCATTATCTTAACCGCTTATTCCTGTTTCCAAGGTCATGGGAGAGCTGGTGCCTAGCTGGCGACATAGGGCACAAGACAGGATCAACCCTAGACAGGGCGCCAATCCATCGTAGGGCACACACACACATTCATACACACACTCACACACACTGGGGGCACTTTAGAGACACCAATTAACCTAATATGCATGTCTTTGGACTGTAGGAGGAAACCGGAGTACCCGGAGGAAACCTATGCAGACACGGGGAGAACATGCAGACTCCACACAGAAAGGACCCAGACCACTCCACACGGGGATTGAACCCGGGACCGTCTTGCTGTGAGGCGAAAGCACTACCCACTGTGCCACTGTGCCACCGTGCCGCTCAGTTATCAGTTTATTCAATACAAACTATTCGCGCTGTATACCACACCTTACATTTCCAGGACCATGTACTTTAAACACTCTAAAGAATGAAATATATATATAATTTTTACAGGTACTGCACTTGTTACATAAAATAATACCAAAATACTGCTTCTTTTTTTGTTGTTGTTGTATATTTATAGAACAGAAGACCAGACCCCACTAGGTGGCAGTCTGAGTCTATTCATGACGTCCTCAATCACTCCAGACGTATCACTACCAACCAACTTAACATTTTACACTTTATTCCATGTTCAGTTATTTGTAAATATAGTTTCCATATTGAAATGGTTTGAATTCTTACACATAGTCATGTTCAGACATTTTCAAGGTCATTGCAATGAAAAGTTCCTCTTTTTTTTCAGGAGCACTTGTCAAATTACCTGACGACAGTCCATCAACGAAATACCGATCAGAAAAATAAACACAGGATGCATAAATTGTACTGGTGAAACAAATATCTTTAATTTGATAAAACTGTGTGTAAAAATAGCACTTGGGTAAGCTTTATTGTTAGAAAACATTCTGCAATTTGTATAACGTTTAATCATTTATCCATTGCCGTACACATTTGAATATCCAACTGCTTTCACTGCTCATTTACAGTGAGTTATGTTGTAGTATAACTATTTAACTTTGGAATTGATATCTATACATACAGAATCATGCCTGGACTGCACCAAGGATAGCCTGGTGGGTGTGAAATAGGGTACCGATAATGCTAATCAAGTTATTATAATTCCCCAAGATCATATAAATGTTTGGTATGGGTTCAAAGTGCACTACAGTGCAAATATACCTGATATTGGCATGCAACAAAACTCTTTTTAACAGCGTTAAAAAGGAAACTTACTCTAATGAACCATATTAACGTATTGTGTAATGTTTGGAAAGAAACACAACATAGGCATGGTTATAGAGTAGCGTTAAAAAAAATGCTTTGGTGACCAGCTCAGTCACATGGATTGATGACAAGCATTGTAAATAGGTTTACCAAATATTTCTGTTTATCATTGGCTCTTTCAAAAACCTACTGAACCTCTGTAAAGATTATATAACAAATTAAACAATTTCTTCCGCAGCTGGGATACACCTCATGTGTAGATTGAGTAGGATTTTTGGGCTAGAAAGAAGGACATGTTACTGTTCTTAAACAGTGTAAATTGTACTATACAGTACTTTTTTACATTGGCCTTGATTTTGGACTGTAATCTGTCTCAAGCTCCTGGTAACCTTACTCTAAAAGCTTGCATAGCACCACACAATAGAAATTCAAATTCTAGGACTTTTTCATGCCCTCCTGCCACCGACGGCAGGCATATTTGTTGCTGGTTTGTGGTAGCACTCTGAAGGGGTAGAATTTGGGCTTGCATTCATCCCGGTAGGAATGTAATACATGCTCTCTAAATAGCTTTGATCCAGCGATGGATGTCCTTTTACATCTGATTTTGGCGCCTGGCTTGCTGAGCTTCCATATCCCATGGTGTTTTGATGTAGTGATGTCGGGACAGAAGGCTCTGGATGTCGTGGTTGCTGGGCAGACTGAGAATGTGGTGGCATTGTATAGGGAAGGTATTGGGATGCATATAACCCTTGACCATGGGTATGGTATGGGCCCTGGTACGGAGCAGCAGTCGGAGGATACATACTAGTATTGGACATAGCCTGCTGTGGTATGACAACTTCAACATATTGGCCAATTTCTGGATCAAACAGCATTTTTCTCAGTGGCTGCATTGGCACTTCAATGTAGAAATACTTTCCAGTTTCAGGATCTAGAAGTACACGACGGGGGCCTTGACCATACCCAAGCCCACTTGCATTTTCTGGGTACAGCACACCTCCACCCCCAGGACCATCACTTCCGTATTCATGACCAAACGCTGCTGGTAGTTCTTGTGGATTGAAAAACTGGGATCTAGGGTCCAGAGCAGCTATATTAGGTGAACGACTGTGCTCCTGATAAGTTGCTCCGCTTGGAACTTGTGGTGAACGTTGATTACCTGAACGTCTGTCCATGTGCTGAGTAGAAGTTTGCTGTTGCTCATTACCATAGGGTTGTATGGCTGGTGCAGGGCAGTTATGAGAGTGGTGCATGGGCTGAATCATGGTCAGAGCTTGTTGCACTGTAGTTTTTGGTGAGACAGATGGATAATTTGAGGGTTGGACGTCTGGTCTGGACTGATGAGGACGGACCTGGGCCTGTGGTGGTGCTCCTGGGTAGGAAATCACCTGACCTGGTGAGCGAGGGGCTGGTGGTGTCTGATTTTGCAAACCACGGAAGGGCTGGCCAAACTGAGGGTGGGTACACGACGTACAGGAGCAAAGAGAATGTTTGGTGGTAGGATGGTATCTGTTCTGTCTCCTTGGGGGCAAATCAGAAAGCTGCAAGGGGCTAAAACTTTCTCGTTCATCATAGCTGGGTGGATCGTCTGATGTAGGGAAACGAAAGTCATTTGTATGTAGCTGGTTGTTAGACGATGTCGTAATTGTAGGCTGTATGTAGGTATTGGCTTGTGAAACTACTGGTAAGGTTTGATAATTAGACAAATAAGAAGTTGCTGGTATCACCTGTTCTTGAACATTTTGCTGGTTGCTGGAGTTTTGCACCGAAGTGATAGATACCTCTTGTCTGCCTGTAGTGGCTGTTGATTTCTGAGCAGAACTTGACATTGTTGTGACTGGGATAGTTTGAGATCTGTGGCTGGACACAGCTGACACAGCTAATGTTTTGGCACTGCTTGATGCAGTGCTGCTGGATTGCTCATTGTGTATCACTGCTGCTGATGTCTCAATTATTTTCATATCACTCTTTAAATGTGTTTGCTCTTTTAAAATAGATGTTGTTGGTGTGATGTCTGTTTTAGGAACGTCGGTTGATGTTGACCTAATTTCTGCAAATGGCTGTTTATAGCTTGGTTTAGACAGCACAGATGGTTTTGGTCTGTCACTGGATATTGACCTCACTTGAATAGGTAACTCGATCTCTTTAGACGTTGTTATTGGCATTGCATGAAATTTTGTGCTGCTAGAAAATGCTCTTACCTCTGCCTTGCTTGATGCAGAAACTGTAACCTCTTGTTCTTTTGGAGCTTGTAACAAGTCTTCTTGCCTCTGGTTGTCCCCTGTTTTTCCACTGGGAAGTACTCTTACTTCCTTAGGCTTTGGAGAACTCCTAACCTGCAAGGTACCTTCACTTGTCTGTAGACCATGGTTTAGGGATGTCTTCTGTTCAGGAAGCAGATCAGCCTCTTCTATTTTAACTTTCTGTGATTCACTTGAGGATCCCTCTGATGCATATATCTGCAAAGGCACCTCTAACCTGTTGATATGCTTAGGTTTGGCACCTGCTCCTTCATTCAGGACATCACACACCCCAATGTCAGCTTGCATCCCCTTTTCTTTCCGTAGCATTGACACAGAATGACTACTGTTTGCTGTTTTGACATTGGGGGAAGCAGGGCATGTTGGCTTCTGCATAGGCTTGGGTGTGCTATCCTGCAGAAATACTAATGTTGATGTTTCCTTACTTGGTGGTCTAGAAGGCATTTCTAGTTTTGTACTCTGTTCACAATTACCAGATTTTGCTATGCTGTTGCATTTATCCAAAGCAACAAATAAATCCACATCAGAATGTTGAACATTTGGCAAGGAAGTCTTAGCTGTTATATTTGTAATTCCTACATCTCTTCTTATCTGTGAATCCATTTGAGGCATCTTTGATTCATCAATAGAATGTCTTACATCTTGTTGCGTAGTTGATTCATTGCAAGATGTTGTCTTATCTTTCCAGCTGATAGCTTTGCATTCAATATACAAAGGATGAGGACTTTCTGGTTGCATTTCTTTCAGTTTTTCAGGCACTACATCCTCTACATGGTGAGTGGTATTTGAGGCTTTAAAGGACAGGTTGTAGGTGTTCTTTACCAGCTTCCTGACATCCCTAACTTTATGTATAACAGATTTTGGTTTGTTTGTTTCATTATCCTCTTCACTGTCTGCCTCAACTCCTGTTTTGAATCTCATTCGCTCTTCGATTGTTTTTTCTATCTGAGGTTCAGATATGGCGTCTTTAGATATTTCCAGTTCAGGACAGAGAGGTGCCTTCAAGGAAGACTTATTTTTATCCTTGATGGTACACGGTTTGAGAGTGATTTCAGGGGTTTTTGACAAGTACATACTGCTGCTGCTGCCTCCCTCCAGTTGTTTATGGGTATCCGGTGTCATGAGTTGTTTGTTGTCACTGTTTGTCATTCTGCTCCGTGTGCTTGCAACGCAAATTGCTGTACAGTTTGAGGTCGGGTTAATGGTACTTCCTGAGTCATTGCTGTATTTCTCTCCCCCCTTACTTGCCTCCTTCTCACTGTTCCCAAAGGTTTGTTTCTTGGATATTTCGCTTTCAAAGGCATTATCCATTATGGGTCTTATCTGATCCTTCAGTAAGGTTTTACCATGAAATCCATCACCTGCAGGGTTGTTGTTAAGAGGTAAAAAGTTAGGTTTGAAGACTGGCTTGGGGGGAACCTTGGGCCTGCAGCTTCTCTTCTGCAGATGAGGGCTTCTTTCTACTTTCCACTCAATGTCCTCAGAGGACAAACTGCATTCAGAGGGTAGGCTGGAACTCTGCCTCTCTGCATTACTTGATTCCCCGGCAGAGAGAGTTTCTGTGCATTTCTTTGTATTCTCAGATGGATCACTTCTTGAAGATTCTTTGGTAGCAGCATCCATTTTCTTCGAAAGAACACTCTTGATAACACGGGAAGCCATTTTACTCTTGGGTGAACTTTCATCTAAAGACTTCTGGAGCATCTTCTTACTTGTTTGAATTTCATCTTCACCCTGAACCAGATCTTCTTGCATTGATACTGAGGTTCTATGCTGAAGAACAAACATGTCCCTTGAACAGGTCTGTGTGGACAGCGAATCCGCAGCTTTTCCTTCACTCTCCGTAGAGTTTAGTTCATCAGAGTTGCGTCTCTTAAATTGAATCTGTCTTTTTGGTACCGTCCTTTTCCGTCTCCTGGTTTCTTCTTTGCTCTCCACTGCTACATCCACACATTCAAAACTACCCATCTCAAAACACTTTGCTGGGTCTAGTGTACCAGGGGTTACAAAAGAAGAAGTATGACATAAGATGACGTCATCATTTTCATGTAATGAATCATGCAAATCTGTGCTGGAAATCCATGTAGCAGAACCTGGACTGTCCATTGTAGAAGGCCGTGAAACATTTGTAGATGATCCATGGCTTGAGTTGTAGACATCCAAGTAGTCCACCTGTGGGCTAGATAGGCCCCTGAAAGCCTGATCTGTGAACCACTTCACCTCACTGTCTGAGTCATCAAATTCACTTGCCATACTGTAAGTCTCACTAGTACATTCTGAAGAAAGACCACCAGAACGACTGTGATTGGCTTGAGATATCGGTTGAATCCTCCTAGTACCAGTCTTGCTCTCTTTTTCTAAGTTCTGCGCTGTGAGAAGACTCTGTTGCCGCCGAGTTGCCAGGGGAGACTCAAAATAGCGAGGTGGAATTCCAGACTTTGGGTCTCGGCTTGAGGGAGCAGGGCTCTTGTTTGCAGGCCCTTTTCTATTCCTGGTACTGAATGACAGCTCAACCTGTTCCCCTCTGTAACTACCCTCTGCTATATTGCCCACCCCTTTTCTGAATGTATGCTCCTCCTGTATCACCCTTTCCCCACTCCACCCCTTGTTCCTGCATGACTGTCCTTCATACATGCTATGATTGTTACTATGTAAAACACTGGGGCTTTCCCCAGGTCTCATAGCCATCTGCCCAAATGGTTTTTCAGTACCTGCTGATTCTCTTTTCAACATTTCTCTTCCACTGGCTTTACCTTCCTTTGCAGTAGGCACTGTTAAAATCTTTTTGGATGTTTGCCATGGATTCAGAGAATTTAAAATGCTCTCATTCCTCCGTTCCCAACTTTCTTTTATTTGTTTTACAGATAATTTGGGAGCAGATGGCTCAGGTAGTGAATCACATATTTTATCAGTTTGGCTGCAAGATACCGAAGCAATATTTGTGCGATCATCCTGAAGTATTCTGCAGCTTTTAAGGGACATTCTGTAGCCAGTATCTCCTATTTGACCATCAGCTGGTACCATTGGTACCACTGGAAGATTCATGTTCTCACTGACTGTGGGTGAAAGGTGATAAGCTGTGTATCCCAGAGGTGTGCACATTTCTGATGCTGGCATATGATCAGCAAATCTGTCAGATTGTCTTTGATATCTCAATTTAGGAGAAGACACTGTATCTGTTAGTACATTTGAGGGTGTTGTACGGTTGGAGATAGATAATGCCACATTTTTATTCTCATGTGTAGAAATCTCATTTGTTCTTTCAGCATATTTTATTCCTCCTACATCAGGGAGTATAATATCCCTTGGTATACTTAAATTGGATGATTGTCTGTCTGTGCCTTCCTCTGTTGATGAAAGATTGTACACAGGTGAGATGTCAGTGTTTTCCGGAAGTATGGTGGGTACATCAGGGGACATAGTAACTCTTGGTATACTTAAGGCTGATGGTAGTCTAGATATGCCTTCCTCTGTTGATGAAACATTGTACACAGGTGAGATGCCAATGTTTTCGGGAAGTATGGTGGATGCCGAGCTTTCAATACACCGTACTGCATCTACATCAGGGGACATAGTAACTCTTGGTATACTTAAGGCTGACTGTAGTCTAGATATGCCTTCCTCTGTTGATAAAAAGTTGGAGATTAATGAATTGGCCATGTTTGTAATTTCATTTGTGGGAATCTCAACTGATGTTTCAGTATTTCTTGTTTCCTGTACATCAAGGGAAATGGTACCCCTTGGTATACCTAAAGTTGATGGTGGGTTAGACAGGCCTCCCTCAGTTGGTGAAATATTGAAGACTGGCAACATTCCCATATTTGGAGCCTCATTTTCTGGAAGAATGGTTGATTTAGGACTTTCTACACTTTGTAATTCGTTAATAGATGTTGTATTTCTTGATATGCTTGAAGTTGATGGTGGTCTGGATATGCCTCGTTCTGTTTGTGAAAAGTTGGAGATGGCCATATTTGTAGTCTCATTTGTGGAAATTTCATCTGATCGTTTCATATATTTTGTTCCCTCTACATCAAGGAACATGGTATCGCTTGGTATACTTAAATTTGATGGTGGTCTAGATATGCCTTTTGTTACTGAAAGGTTGATGGCCATATCTGTCATCTCATTTTTGAGGACTATAGCTGATGTAGGAATTTCCACACATCTTACTCCATCTATATCAGGAGATGCTGTATTTATTGATATGTGTGATGTTGATGATGGTCTAGATATGCCTCCGTCTGTTGAAGAAAGGTTGGAGATTGGAGAAATGGCCATATTTGTAAACTCATTTGTGGCATATATGGTTGAAATGTTACTTTCTACATATCCTGCTACATCAGGGGACATAGAATCCCTGGATATACTTAAGGTTGATGGTGATCTGGATATACCTCCATCTGTTGATGGTGTGATGACCACATGTTCAACCTCCTTTATGGGAAGCATAGCTGACATAGAGCTTTGAGCATATCTTGTTCCTGCTATATCAGGAGACTCTGTAATTCTTGGTACACTTAAATTTGTTGGTGAATGGTGAGAGTGGGGTGATATAGGCAAAATGTTATTTTCATTTGTGAAAATTGTAGCTGATATCGGATTTTTCATACATATTAATCCATCTACATGAGGAGATGCTGTGTCTCTATGTGTACTTAAGTTTGATGGTAGTCTAGATATATTTCCCTCTGAAGGCTGTAAAATAGGTGAGCTGAACACATTTTCACTATCCTTTGTGGGAAATGTAGATGAAATACAGCTTTCAGTGGATCTTGTTCCCACTACATCAGGAGATACTGTGTCTCTCGGTGTAATTAAAGTTACCGGTGATCTAGATGTGCCTCCTTCTCCTGATGAAAGGTTGGAGACAGATGATATGACCATGTTTGTTGTCTCATTTGTGGGAAGTATGGTTGAAATAGAACTTTCCACAGATCCTATTTCGTGTACATCAGGAGACTCTGTACCTCGCTGTATGCTTACAGTTAAATGTGGACTAATTACACACCTGTCCATTGATGAAAAGTTATTTGTAGCCATATTTGTGGGATCACATGTCTGAAGTATATCTGATGAAAGGCTTTCAGTATATCTTGTTCCCTTTAGATCAGAGGACATTCTATCTCTTGGCAAAGGTTCTTGGCAAACTGATGGACTAGATATGCTTCCCTGTGTTGATGAAAGGGTGTAGATAGTTGGAGTAGGTGTAGTTGACATAAAACATTCTGCAGGTATTATTCCCTCTAGATCATGAGTTTGGGATGGGACCTCATTTTCGGATAAAATGTCATTTTGGGGTGCTTTTCTCTCAGTTTGAGGTGACTTTGAGCACTGAGTGAGGGAACTACATGCCATTATTTTAATTGCAGGAGAACAGCTTGAAGATCTCAGTTCAGATGAAGAAGCTGCAGGACTCAATTCACATATAAAGTCATTTTGTGTGTTTTCTGGTGAAGACGTAATACTTCTTGACTCAGGTGTAGAGTATTGTTTGGAATCAAATGAGGAAAGAGAAGCTCTGTCTCCAGGTATAAGGCTATAATCGCTTTCTGGGCTCTCAGGTATGAATATTAAATCTTCTGGTCCAGATGACCAAACCTTGTTCTTGGTTTCTGGTGAAGGGCAGATATTGAAACCCACAGGTGAGTATATTATTACTGGAGACTCTGAGGAGTTAACATCCACTGAAGAGCCAGAGGGTGAGTATAACTCACTAATCAGTCCTTCTGTTGCATCTGAAAAGGATGACAAAGCTCTACTCTCAGGTAAGTTTATTGTTTCTGTTTCAGAAGAAAGAGCAACATGTTGAGTCAATGATGCTGCATCTACTTCTGTGTTATCCTCCTCATAAGTAGGTGGATGTACAGTGTTGGAGTCTTTCAAATCTGCTTTATCACCACATAGAAATGTACCAATGTCTGCCAATTTATTTGGTACATCCTCATGTTCCGGTGAATCCGATATCTCTCTCATATCATGCGTTCCTTCTTTTGCAGAAGGACCAGAAGCTGTCTTCTGGAGAGGACTAAAGTCACTGTTGCCATTTGAAAAGTTAGTCAAAGTGTTTCTTTGTACTGTTTCATGAACAAGCAGGCTGTTTTCTGGAGGTAAAATATCAGGCAAAGAGATGTGTTCTTCTTCCTCATCAGAGCAGCCTAAATCATTATATTCCTTAGGAGAATCCTCTGATTCCAAGTTACTAAGTGAAAATGTGCTTTCTCTCTGTTTATAATGTTTATTCTCTTGTGCTGAATCAGTTTCCCTTACCTCAGATATGGTAGTGTCCCTCTGCTCTGTTACAGCCCGGTTTTCATTTAAGGAGTCAGATGCGATTTTCTTCTGTGTTGAATAATCTGCCTTTTGCTCAGATAAAGAAGCATCCTTCTGCTTCATTACACACCAGAAGTCAGGAGTGGTTATCGCCTCTGTTGATTCAGTTTCCCTAATCTCAGACAAGGTGGCATGGTGATTAGTTCCCTTGTGTTCAGATAAGAGGTCAGGACAGATTATGTCCTGTGTGGAACCAGTTACTCTAATATTAGTGTCTCTAAATTCAGACGTTGACGTTACGAGCTGCTGGTCAGATGAATTTTCAGCTTGCACTAGGCTGGTGTCCTGAGACAAACTAGATCCTTGCCAGTTTCCAGTTGGCCTGGGTGAGCCATTTGCAGCGGTAACTTCATTTTTGTCATTTGGCAAGGTTAAATCACTTGCTGATGTGTTTGAATCCCTAATCTCAGATAAATGTGCATCTTTTGTGTCTTTTGAGTCCTCGAACGTATCACTCCCATCACTCAGTTGCTCCGAACCATTAGCTGTATGGTAAGAACCTGATGAATCGTTGACATCTTCTACTGGTAACTGCTCATCCACATCCTTTTTCAGAAAAGAGGTGGAGCCTGGGCTGCCGGAGAGACACGGAGACTCACAGTCATCTCCAAAAATGTCACAAAGGCAAGTCGTTTCAGATATAGCACTACGATGGCTGGGGATATTAGTGATGTCAAAGATCTCCACACGATTAGGACCATCTGCGTGCTGCAGGTTGAGGTTACGTGGTGCACTCCGGAGGAACGAGTAGCTGTCTCCTTCAAGAACCCAGCTTTCCATCGTTTTGCTCCAAGAACAGGGTCCTGTTTCTTAACTGGTCTTGGACTGAGGTTGTGGTTTAGAAATGCAGCATCGGTCCATCTTCGCGATCCAAAAACCATAGGTGGTTTTGGAGCTGAAAAGATCAAAAGCAAATATACAGAAAAGCGTGAAATGAAGAGGTATTTCTAATATCACGTTCCTAAAAATCTATTGTGTGTGTTTCGGTATGAAAGATGCTACTACAATGCTACAAGTCTATGGTTATTAGCGTCAGAACATATTTTATTTTCAACAGTTGAACACATTTTCTTAAGGATTATATAATGTAACTGTGGGAAGTTTCTCAGCAACGGCAGCTAAAAGAGCAAATGAATCACATCCCATTGACCATGCAATGATTTCCATTTCAGAAAGTAGACTACATTTAAACTAACCAAATTATTTCCTACAAAATGAATTCGTATTTATCATCGACTTTAAAATCATCGATCCTGACTGGTCTGAGATGTACTTGCCATTTGGTGCTATACTGCATCACACCACCATTTTGAATGGAATAACACACCCACTGCTCAAAGCAACAGAACAGAGAGAAGACATCTACTGTACCATAGCGCTGAAGATGAGGCTCCAACAGGGCATCCACGTTTCTGTGTGCTACACGGATCCTTTGTCCAGTCAGGTCACTCAGCACTGTGATAAGTCCAGCCCACTCAACTAACACCATAAAACTGTAAAGGAATATCCACCTAAACTTCAGTCAGTGTCCATGTAGCTCTAAGTGACACCACTAAAACAAGTGTTTTTTTTATTATAACGCATACAGTACACAAAAACACAACTTCATGGACCACCCTTTGCTTTTCTTTGTACAGTTTTAGCTTTACTGTATCTCTAGACCCTGTGCTAAGCTTAAGAGAGTGTTACAGCTAGCAGCAGGTGCTTCACCAGTTCAGATACAGCAAGCTGCAATCTGACACTCCGGGCTAACAGTCACAGGGCCTCACTAATTATAGCTCCATCCTAATAGGAAAGCATATAATAGAAAGTGACACAGAGGCTGTATTTACATTGATTCTCATAACAGATAAGATTTTTTTTTTGTCTCATCTGTTTACCTGACCCAAATCTGATTCTTGTGGTTATCTTATTTTCGACCAAAATGCCAGCGAGAACCTTATAACCCTCAAACGTTAGCCTACTCATACACCGTAAGCTAGAGTGGATGCTAGTTAGCCTAATGCAAATGTTTGCTAGCTTTAGAGCAAACGGAAATAAGCCCAAGAACTGATTAGTAGTTTCAGTGCAGAAGCTGTGAAAATTAGTGATGGTAATGTGAAGGTTTCTGAAGCACTAAAGTCCTGAAGAACTGTAACGAAAAATGAACTATATTGGTTCATTACTCGAAGCTTCATGGCACATCAGTGGCATCTGGTGGAAAAACCGCAAAGTGCTTCGTGTGTGTGGTGGACAAGGGATCGTTGTCTTTTACAGCTTTTAACCCTGTGTTCCAGTGCATTAAAAACATGATGTGAGAGTCTCATCGCTGTATTGGGTACAAATTTTCTTCTGGAGAAATCTGTGGGGAGAAAAGCTGTAGTTTGCACATAGTAGTAATCACTCAGCAGGAACAAATTTAGAGGTAACGTCTGTTTCACAAAAGCATATACACTATATTAGCAAAAGTATTCGCTCATCTGTCTTCACACGCATATGAACTTGAGTGACATCCCATTCTTAATCCATAGGGTTTAATATGATGTCGGACCATGCTTTGCAGCTATAACAGCTTCAACTTTTCTGGGAAGGCTTTGCACAAGGTTTAGGAGTGTTTATGGGAATTTTTGACCATTCTTCCAGAAGCACATTTGTGATGTCAGTGACTGATGTTGGACGAGAAGGTCCGGCTCGCAGTCTCCACTCTAATTCATCCCAAAGGTGTTCTGCTGGGTTGAGGTCAGGACTCTGTGCAGGCCAGTCAAGTTCTTCCACACAAAACTCACTCATCCATGTCTTTATGGACCTT
>JAOVVH010000001.1:27501278-27512573 GCA_028566435.1 Scorpiodoras heckelii
GAGAGAGAGAGAGAGAGAGAGAGAGAGAGAGAGAGAGAGAGAGAGAGAGAGAGAGAGAGAGAGAGAGAAAGAGAGACAGAGAGAGAGAGAGAGAGAGAGAGAGAGAGAGAGAGAGAGAGAGAGAGAGAGCGAGGAAAAGAGAGGCTGGTGAGAGTTCAACTGTTTATAGCTGCTGTAATGTTAGTGATAACAGGAACAAACTGGTTTTGAAACACATTAAGGTGTTCGTATAGGAAAACACACAACATCCAGTTGTTGAGATGTTGATATGGCCTGATAAGAATAATATCGAACATCCTGAAGTGATTATTTCCTTACTTTTCAGCACAGTTTATACTGTAGGCTTAGAGGCCTAATACGCATAAGGAAAAAGTCTACTTGCAAAATTATGTTGCTGAGTTTTATCAAATGCTATTTAGTCCTTTTATTCTGAAAACGATCAAGCCAGTCACTTGTTCAAAATATTAAAAATCAAGCCACCCGTCCTTAAATTATAATCTACATGCTTACACAACTTATCTATTGCAGAAATAGCAATATTAACTTAATCAAACCCTACGGTGCCTAATAACTCCTTTACGCATGTTTGTATATAACATTTCGTTTCCACTGAAAGCACTGGTTTGAAGTTTAACAGGTTTGAAAGAAGGAAAATAGCAAAGTATTTTCCTTCTATCTGGCTTGTAAAACATAGAAAACCATAGTGAGTCCTTACCTTCCTTCTGTTCTTAGAAGTCTGTGTCTTTTCGCTTTAACTCACCCACTCTGTCCTTCACTGATTCCTTCTCTGTCTCTCAGAACAGATGTGTCCCTCTCATCTCCTGAGCGCTCCCCCTCCTCTCTCACGACCGCCCGGCTAACACAATAGTCCCTTAAACCCCCCTGAAAAACAGGCCGCCCCGCCCCAGTAACACAGAACACACTGGGCAGCTGTGTGTGTGTGTGTGTGTGTGTGTGTGGGTGGGTGATCTGAGTGTGTGACTGTTAATTTTCTTTTTTTTAACCATACTCCTCTTAACAAAAGGATTAAAAACACCACAGACAAAGATTTAACCAGATCTGCTGCATTACACTTTACAAACCCGTCTCACTGAAACACGCACTAGATGCCTAACCACTGATTTCTGCGTCATTACTTTAACTGTACATTAAATGTCCTTCGACAAAAATGATTGAATGCTGGGGTCAGGCGAAGAGGGATTTAGAGATAAGTACTTTTATGCATGCCGGAGTCTTACATGCTCTCTTGGACGAGTTTAGAAATAGAACGGAGGAATTGGGATTCCAGATGTGCTGTCAATCGCTCCGACAGAGCCGGAGTGTGTGAGGCTGAAGGGTAATGATCAGAAAAGCTCAGTAAAGACAGTCAAGCATGATGGTTACTGTTTGAAAGGCAGCTAATTATGAACATCGCAGCAGCCCTGGTGGACATATAGTTTTACACAAAGTTTTTCTTCTTCCTCGTTTTCCACCATGATATCATACACTTAGTCTTCACCAATCTATATGATTCTTGGTGTTGTTGTAGCCACACATTTCTAAAACAGAGTATAAGTTTTGTTTTCCTAGGAGTGTGTTGTCCTTCATGCTAGTGCCCCCTGAAATGGAGTAGGCTTATAGAACTTTTTGGGCAATAGCTCGAAAACCATTTTGCCAAAAAATAATGATCTCTTTGTTGTAAGTTGGGCTCTAGGATGTGCATCACCATAGCTCATTGTGATTCATTTGTGGAGTAGCGCCACCTACCGGGTAATGTTCCGAGCAAAAACCTAGCACTTCACCAGCCAATATTTTGGGATGTGAAAGCTCAAACTTCATCAAATTTCACATTCTGCATCACTACCACATTGTTTAGACGCACACCAAATTTTGTGAAATTCCATCCATAGGGGGCGCTGCACTGCAACTGACACTGAACTGCTTAATCAACAATTTTCTCACTTTATGCCATAGTCATATTCCACACTGTGATGTGGTATGTCTAGTTTTCTAAATGTCCTTATGTAGAGCCTGACATCCGGGAAAAATAAACACAGAATGCATCATTAGCAGGATGCAGATTTTTTTGACACTGTCAAAGCTGCTGATCAACAGTTAATCAACCTTCTGACCAATCGGATTTGAGAATCCAACAGTATAGTTTTATAGAAACAAATCCAAAACAAATCAGTGATCCACTATATATATGTGTGTGTGTGCTTTTTATTAATTAGTAACACCAATGACATTAATATTGCTCACAATAATGTACTGGCATTTTCTTAACAAAAAGAAAAAAAAAGAAAAGAAAAGAAAAGAAGCAGGGGCTGAAAATAATTTTAACATTTGAAATAAATAACACAATAGGAGGGGAAATGCATCAGTTTCATGCTTTACTCGGTTAGTAACACCACTGACTTTTATTATTTTTTTAAAAAGAAAACCTGTACAAAAGGTTTGTGATCTTAATATTAAAATATTATTTATAGCTTTGAGCGCTGAAAGTGGGTCAAACTTTTTTATTTACATTGTTTAAAGAGATGCTTCTCGTATGCTGTATATATATTATAATTAAACAAATATTATAATAAAACTTCTATAACATTATAAAAAAAATTATTAACATTTGACTGAAATTAGGGCGGCACGGTGGTGCAGTGGTTAGCGCTGTCCCAAGAAGGTCCCGGGTTCGATCCCCGTGTGGAGTGGTCTGGGTCCTTTCTGTGTGGAGTCTGCATGTCCTCCCCATGTCCGGGTACTCCGGTTTCCTCCCACAGTCCAAAGACATGCATATTAGGTTAATTGGTGTCTCTAAAGTGCCCCTAGTGTGTGTGTGTGCGTGTGTGTGTGCCCTACGATGGATTGGCGCCTTGTCTAGGGTTGATCCTGCCTTGCGCCATGTGCCGTCGTCTAGACACCGGCTCTCCCGTGACCCTGGGAACAGGAATAAGCGGTTAAGATAATGAATGAATGACTGAAGTTGTAGATATACTGCTGAAAAAGGTTAAAGATTCCTGGGCACAAGACATGTTTAATATTTTTTGATACTTTGCATGTTCATTAAACACAGTGAATCTGGTTGTATTTAGATTCAGTATAATTATTTTTAATGAAGATATTTTATATTCTTTATTTAGAGTCACGGTTACAAAGTGTCACCGCATTTAGCAACCACAGTTGTAAAACCAGGCGTCTAGAAAAGAGGCGAGAGGCCTCATTGTTGTCCTTGTTGTCCTGGTGACAAGGCTGACCGAGGTCAAAGGTCAGGGCCTGTTAGAGGGCCAACAGGGTAGTGCTTGCTGTATTTTAAGCCTGTCCGAAGAATCAGGATGTGTGTGTGTGTGTGTGTGTGTGTGAAAAGGGTTGTGTGTTATAGACAGAATGACCGAAAAGCCACAAAGAACCATGTGAACTCGGGTCTCCCTAACAACTCAGAGGAACTCTGCAGTCATATAGACGGCCATTGTGAAGGTCACATGGGATGTGAGGCATGTGTAGGATCCGACAAGACGGAGTGAGCATGTAACCATTCCGGATGTGTAACGATGACTGCAAAACCAAGCATTATGCACTGATTAGCTGGAGTATGAAGATGCAGATGGATGATGTGCTCATGAGTCTGCAGATAAAGGTCATGGTTGCATTCACCCGAGTGAGTCTATAAGGAGACTCCATATGAATAGCCCTTTTTTGTGGACCGGGGAAGCTGAAATATGATTATAGCTCAGAGTTAATGGCTTCAGACATAACAGTGTTGTAACAATTGTAACTACAGTGCCTTTGTTACTCTAGATGTAATTGTTCTTACAAAATGACCAACATATCTGATGGAAATCTTGATATTCCTAATAATTTGGTCTTGTTTCCATATAAAACGTCACCCCTAAAGTTTAATAAACTCCCTGTTTATTAGTTCTCTGAAGTTCGTATGGTGAACGCTCCACTTAATCTAAGACTGGTTTTAAAAATCTGTTGTTATTTAACAATAAGGTTTTCGGTAAAGCGATGTTATAAGAGTCTACACTGTCAGTGCACTGTTACAGATGGTAGTTTTTCCACCACAGGAAAGTCTTCAGGACAGAGAACTTCCCAGAGGAAAATTCTGCTTCTCACCACAGTTTTTTATTTGTCTCATTAGAAATAAATCATCTCTTATTTGGAGCTTACTGAATTCTGGCCTGTTTCTACTAAACCCACCTTAGGAGAAATAAGGAGCGAGAGATTAAATCAATCTAAGATTTAAGATAAAATTTACAGTTCAGAGTTGAGACGTGAATTTCATCGCTAAGACAAATTTCTGATATGGTACAGGTTCATTTATAAGCCAATCAAGTTTTCGTTTGGACCTTAGCGTTATCTCGGGGGCTGATTATTTCAGACAAATAGAGATCAGCGCAGTGACAGAAAAACAAAGAGCATTTTCAGATCTTAAATTGGGATCTGGGGCCTGTTTCTTAGAAGCTGAATTTAAAAATGAGAAAATGGCTAAAATTGCATTAATGTTAAATTGAACTAGTCATGTCTAGGAGAAAGAGGAGATCTTATTGTGAAATTACCTTTCCTCTGGGGTTTTCTCCGTTTCTTAGTAACATTAAATGATTTTTTGTCTTATTAACTTGAATAAAGAAGGAAAATGAAAGGCTGGTGATGATCTGACTGATTGTAGCTGCCGTAACATAAGCGATAATAAGAAAAAACTTGTTTCTTAAGCATTCCACAACTTTTAATGTAACTAAACGGCTAAAAATATGACTTGTTACTGGAGGATTTTTCCATTTGAAGTTGAACTAACAGAAAGAAGTCCAGAAAACCAGAAGCTCAATCAAAAATGTCTTTATTTTTCCATAAAAAAAGCTAAATTATACTCTCGGTGAATCAGTTATAAGAGCAATGCAAGTAGAAGCCTGATCTAAATCTATGAACTTCGTACATAGTTCTAATACAAGAGAGAACATGAAGCGAAAGAAGATCTATATCTTACAGGTAAATGTGAATGCAGTCTAACCAAAATAAAGAGGAAAGGCAGGGTGATATGAGGTTGAGGTTACTTTACTGCACCTGCAACCTAAAACTGGCTTCAGCTGGTTTCTTCTACAGAGCTGAGAATTCAGATACTAAAACTTCGGAGATGTGATAAAAGGAAACTATCGCATTGCATTGCATAGCAGGTTACTGCGACCTCAAAAAAAAAAAAGGGTAGGGAAAACTCATCGCATACTAAATCATGAAGTAAATATGCATGCAGATGATAAACAATATAAATAGGAGTCAAAACAGAAATCTGAATACAAAATCACAATAACTGCCCAAAGTGCTGTTTTGGAGAATCTCCCACAGCTCTTCTGGAGACTTTGACTGTCACATTTACTTCTTTTTTTTTTTTGCAAGTAAAACCCAGCAGCCTTCATTATGTATTTTGTATGAAAAGTGCTCTGTTATGTAATGTGTTGCTTTCGTTACTGACATACAAACATTTTTGTGTAACATTTAATTTTTTGTTGGAAAAGTAATATTCGGAAATATAAACTCTTTTTGTACTGACTCTATAATGCAAAAGTAAAAAAAAAAATTATATCAATAACTAAAGTTAATAACAATAAGGTGCCTAAGTCTTTTGCACAGAACTGTATATTAAAGTAAAATATCAGAATAGAGACAGGACCCAATAATAATACTGTTAAGAAAGTACTGTTAGTAAGAAATGCTTTGGGAATGAAACACTGCTGTTACCAGAAAATAATCAACTTCTTGGTGCTAACAGTGACTTCTGCTTCTCGTCTAGCCACATCTCACCACCGCATTGATTGATTGATTGATTTCTTATAAGAACATATCCTGATGTGTTTTATTTATCACAAATACAATACCACAGAAGAAAACAGATCTTTGAATAAGGATTTAGTTCAGGCTACTGTTTTAACAACAACGACAACAACAGCAGCAACATTACATGAACCAGCAAACACAGAACATTCAGTTAACCTTAGATTATGGTTATCCTATGGTCAGTTTTACAAAAACTTTCTCCCAGTGTTTACATAATGTTCACTCCAGGTTTTTATAATGTTATAACGTTGTTATAAAGTTTCCCAAAGTTTTCCTGTATAACAACGGTTAGTGTAATGTTAAACAGTTGGTAGTTTTTCCACCAGAGGAAAGTCTTCAGGACAGAGAACGTCCCAGAGGAAAATTCTGCTGCTCACGTCAGACTTTTCTTTGTCTTTGGAGCTTACAGGATTCTGACATGTTTTTCATAAATGCCCGATTAGGAGAAATAAGGAGCAAAAGTGTAAATAAATCGTTCTAATCTCATCTAATCTAATCTAATCTAATCTAATGTTAATACAGCCAAACAGGAATGTTCTTCAAAGGTTCCCACACTACAAATATTAGGAGAACGTTCCATACTCCAAAACATGCAGCCAAAAAATGAACATAATATATACATAAAAATAAGTTTCCTGGCAAACCATTGGACAACTAAACAAGACTTTAAGGAATGGCCCTGTAACTAAAAAATAATGTACCCAGAACATTCTGGGAACCAAAACAAATGGTTTGTTGGGGAACTATAGTGCTGTATAGTGAATATGATTAGGCCGTAGGTAGGTAATCAGCCGAGCTGATGTTCAGTACAGCAGAATGATTGCGACTGTGATATTTCTTTTACAAAACTGTTGAATTAATAAGAAATACAAATCAAGTGAGCTGTTTGTGTGGGCATCATCATCCAACTCCACGTCAGTGCCCAGGTGCCATTTGATGTAGTCAAGATAAATTACCTATGGCAAGATAAATTGTTTTCAAATGAGTTGGGTCTGCACATTTTTCTTACCCTTTTACTGTATAGTCGGCCAAGCTGCTGTTTTTTGATATTAAAACCTCAAAATCAAAAATGTTTGTAACGTTTTATAGCTAGCCGATAGTTTGACACTGACACAGTATGAACCTAAATGACAAAAACATTACAGAGATTCATGTACGCTCAGCCTCTTCATTCATCGTCTGTAGCCACTTTTCCTGTTTCCTGAGCCTCTCCCAGCTGACTATGTGAGAGATGCGGGGTACACCCTGGACAAGTCTCCAGGTCATCACAGAAACACATACAACCATACGCTGTACAACATACACTGACACATAAACACAAACAACCATTCACACTCACACCTACCATCAATCCAGAGCCACCAGTTAGCCAAACCTGTACGTCTTTGGACTGTGGGGGTAACCAGAGCACCCAGGGGAAACCCACACGGACACGTGGAGAACATGCAAGCTCCACACAGGGGGGCCCTTCTTGGCTGCTAGGCTTGAACCCAGGACCTTCTCGCTGTGAGAAACACCACCATGCTACCTTCTCAAGTGATCTTCTCTTTCCGTGGGATTCTATCAAGTCTGTGTATTTTGTCAATTTATTGGGATGAGCTCTCTGTTGACAGAAAAAACAATAATGAGGCTACAGGGAATTTATCCATCAAGATGGACTCATCACCAATAAATCGTCAATAAATTTCCCGATGTATTTGAGTTATTTATGACGTTACATATGACACATAAGACAACGCATTACATAACTGTTTTTTTTTTTGGTTGTCTGGAGAGTGAACACTGATTTTATGTGGGGCCAGTGGATGCCGCGTCTCTTCGGGTTGTTGTGAAACGCATGTTGTTGTCTCTTTTCCGCGGGGATTTTGTGTGCGGTCATGTGACGGCTCGGCTCTGTTTGATTGGTGAAATGGAGTCAGACGTCTCTAGTGTCTACATTTGATTGGTGAGACGCAGTCATGTGACAGAGCCTCTGCTAGAAGTCTCGACAAAACAAAACAAATAACAAGTAACGGAGTAAATGTAGCGCGTTACTGCTGACCTCTACATTTCAGACGCAGTATGGCGAATATTTTGTTTAAGGAAATAGTTCTTAAAGAAGCAACAGCTGGATAAAGCACTGCGTGGCGCCGTTCCTAACTAACTGACCAACTAACCGACAGCCCGTATTTTACATTCATGGCATTCGGCAGACACTCTTATCCCGACTGACTTACAATTATCTCATTTATACTGTACAGCTGAGCAGTTTCAGGTTAAGGGCCTTGCTCAGGGGCCCAACAATGGCAGATCGGTGGTGCTGGGATTTGAATCGCTGACCTTCAGAACAATGGTGGCACGGTGGTGTAGTGGTTAGCACTGTTGCCTCACAGCAAGACGATCCGGGTTCGATTCCTGCACTGTCCGGGCCGTTCTGTGTGGAGTTTGCATGTTCTCCTCGCGCTTGTCTGGGTTTCCTCCGGGTTCTCCGGTTTCCTACAGTCCAAAGACATGCATGTTAGGTCGATCGGTCACTCTAAATAGCCCGTGTGAGTGTGTGTGAGTGTGGTGTGGTGTGTGTTGGCCATGCGATGGACTGGCGACCTGTCCGTGGTGTACCCCGGATTCACCTGATGACGCTGGGATTGTCTCCATCCCCCCGCGACTTGCAGAAGATAATGAATGGATGGGTGGATGGGTGGATGGATGGATGAATTAATGGACCTTCCGAACAGTAGTCTAACATCTTAACCATTAATTGTATTAAGTGTCGTAAGGTGCAGTTCGCTGTAATGAACTGTATTAGCATTACCGTGATTACAGCATGATATAATAAGACATGACGCAATTTTTAAAGAAAACTGTTTGTTTTTTATATATATATATACTGAAAACACAGTTTTCATTTAGGTGAAATATTTATTTTTGAATCCGCGGAAGAAAATAAAAAGTAAATCTGGAGATGCCGGGGATTGAACCCGGGGCCTCATACATGCAAAGCATGCGCTCTACCACTGAGCTACATCCCCAGCCGTATACAACACTCTGCACATACTCCTATATATACATACAGCCGTTAACCATGCTAACACGTTAACCTAGCTAAACAATTATAAATGACATTTTATAAATATGTCACACAATCAGCCGATCACAACATCACACCGCTGTCTAATTACAGATAATGTTGCTAAGAGTGTGTATACTCAGAGGTATACACACTCCTGTGTTAGCTAACTAACTAACCTAGCTAACGCTATAACCACCACTTTCATTTTCACTTCTCCGCTTCAGCCTGCGCCTCGTCCTAGCTTAGCTCCATCACATCACCGGCTTCATCTCGATATTGCAGAATGAAATGTATTTGCTTTATTCATACATGTTTTAAATGACGTATCTTGGAGAACATCTTAGCTTTGTATTAGGTATTAAAACCCAGGTTGGATTTATTACCATTACCATTTTAGTAAGCTAATCTTACCAAGTTAGCAGCTAGCTAACAAACCTAGGATTAGCAATGTGTACATTTTTACTTCCGTTTGTTTTTAGCTCTCCGGCTGAGCCCGGTTTTTAGGCTGGATTAGGTGTTGATTCGTTTCTTAGACGGGCTCGATGGTTAAACTGGGTATCTTAAGCCTGGATGTGCATCATGGATGATGTTATTTCCCTGAGTTCTGGGAGTGAAGAGGACGACTCGGATGTGGAGTTTGTGAGCAGTTACAGAGATGACAGCTCCAAAGGAATCCCGTTCATCCGAGCTGAACTGCTGCCGGTTACACCTGTGGGTTAAGTCTCAGCCTTACTCACTGACTTACTGTTCCTTCTGCATCAAACTGCACTGCTTTATTTCATTTCATTTCATTTCATTTCATTTCATTTTATTCTATTCACACCTTTAAACCATTAACAATATTAGCCACCTGATTAACTACACACCTTTCTAACACACGTGCTTCTTAAAATCATCCTCCTTGTGTTTTTAACAACTTCTGTTTATTTATTCATTCATTCATTCATTCATTCATTCATGATCATCATCAGAAAATTAACTGCACATCATATGCATCAGGAGTTATTAAGTTCTGACTTAGCCAAAAAAAAAATCAAAGACGTGACAGTACAAAAGGACTGGGCGATATTGCAAAAAACATCATATCGTAATACTTTTTCACGATACGATACGATACAATACCATACGATATACACCACACGGCGGCACGGATATGTGTCGTGGTCCGCACTGTCGCCTCACAGCAAGACCATCCGGGTTCAATTCCCGCTGTCTGGGTTTCCTCCGGGTACTCCGGTTTCCTCCGACAGTCCGAACACATGACGGGTCTATCGGTCACTCTAAATTGCCCGTAGGTGTCAATGTGTGCGCGCGTGAGTGTGTGTTGGCCATGCGATAGATTGGCGACATGTCCATTTTGTACCCCACGTTCACCCGATGACGCTGGGATCGGCTCCAGTCCCCCCGTGACCCCGACTAGCAGGATAAAGCGGAAGATGATGGATGGATGGATGTATGGATATGCATATGCATGACGCTGATATGTGTAGTGTTTGCGTAACACTTTAGTGACCAATCAAAAGAAACGTCGAAACGTTTAAAAGGAGGACAAATGAAACTGTAGCATGACAACCCCCGTAACGCAGACCCTCGTTTACAGAGAAGTCGGGACACTTTTATTGAAAATGCGATAAGCCGAAATCTGGAATTTGTTCATCCGAGTTGAACATTTATTTAACAGATGAAAGGAGAAAGAAAAGGTTTTTCAGTGTTTGCGGTGTTCAGGGTTGAGACTCGTGGATTAAGAAATGACGGATGCCGGTTTTTATTGCAGTGTCCCGACTTTTGTGGAAATGGGATTTGTATTATAAAGTGAAGGGATGACCGATATACAGTAGTTGTGGTTGTGTAAAACACTTAGATCTGTTATTTCAGAAAAACTCTAAATGACCTGTGATATCTCAGAAAAGTGTATTGTGGCATCAGTCAGTGGTTAAGACACTGGATTACTGACCAGAAGGTCATGAGTTCAAGTTCCACTGCCAAGTGTACCTTCATAGGAGGAAAGAGTTTTTTCTGCTTTGCTGTAATAATGAGCTCCACTCTTCTGCCCCTGTATTTATTGATTCCTTTACCTACTGCCTCTTTTACTAACTGCCCCTTTACTAATTGCTCCTTTAATAATTGCTCCTTTACTAATTGCCCCCTTTACACTGAATGCACAGGTTCAGATTAAAGACGAATGCAGAGGTTCAGATTAAAGACGAATGCAGAGGTTCAGATTAAAGACGTATGGAGAGGTTCAGATTAAAGACGAATGCAGTGGTTCAGATTAAAGACGAATGCAGAGGTTCAGATTAAAGACGTATGGAGAGGTTCAGATTAAAGACGAATGCAGAGGTTCTGATTAAAGACGAATGCAGTGGTTCAGATTAAAGACGAATGCAGAGGTTCTGATTAAAGACGAATGCAGAGGTTCAGATTAAAGACGAATGCAGAGG
>JAOVVH010000001.1:27542090-27554639 GCA_028566435.1 Scorpiodoras heckelii
AAAAACACTTTCTTTTTCCTGAACTACTGTACTACGCAAAGGAATCAGGTCTGTAATATTACAAAAAAGTTATTTTTGTAGCTAAAGTGTCTGTGGTAGGGCTTTCGATATCTCTCCTAGCGTTGAAACGCCTCTCGTCGATTGACGTTTTTTGTTCCGTGCACATTCCTTAGGTCTCTCCTACTTCTTCCGTATAATCCGATCTGACTTTATTATCTCTTTCCGGTTTTGTCGGTGTCTAGCCGTAATAGCTCTAGTATGGCCATACTCTTATTCTTCTTTCTTTTTCTTTTCTTTTCTCCCACCTGTATGGTGCCACGTTGTTCGTTCTTCTTCTATGAAGCCATTTCTTTATCTTAGATTCCCCGCTTTGACTTCCTTTTGATGAAGTGGACAGGGACAAGGGGCTTGTTATCGTTTCATTTTTTTCAACCATCTCGCGTCAAAGCTTCAGGACCAAACTTCAAACTCCAGTCCGTAAACCTCTGTTTTGTTTTGTTTTCTTCTTATCTGTACCAGTTTTTCAGACGCTTTTAGCAAGTAAATGAAATGCATCAGTTAGCACTTGAGATGCGATGATCTGATTCATGTAATTCGTCTGATTCAGTCATCTTTTAGCTCCGATTGGTCTGTTTAAACCATGAAATTGTGAATCATGGTTAAATTTTTTTTAACAGTGAAGATGAACTTAAATTCTGAACAACTTTTCTGCACCGCATTGTTTTTATGTATTGTAAATGACACCTTTTTCCCTGTTAATGACCTTGACTTGCTGAAGGTATTGTAGATTTCAGTAGCTTTTTGTAAAGTGTGAATAAAATGTGTATTGCCTATTTTCTTTCTACAAAAACCTGTCGTGCGTGTTGTGATTTTTCTTCGGAGTAGTTTAGAGCTGGGTTTACGGGGCCAAGCACGCTTTTGTCAGCTCAGGTGAGTCGGATCGTTTGATTCGGCTCACCGATAAAGAGTCGACACTGTCGGGTCTCGAACGGTTCTCGGCAGGTTTGGTTTTCTAAACGGGACAAATAATCCGACTGGTGATTGTTGTTCTCTGCCTAGCTACCTAACCTTATAAAATCAACTTACGTGATTGTTAATTCGGCAAAAAAAAAACAGAGAAGGTATTGAAATGCAGAAATGAACAATGAGAACAGATTCATCCAGTCACAGAAAAAAAGATAAGCTATATGGGATATTTTCAAACTAGTCAGCCAATCTTAGCTCCCCCTCGCCAGGCTAACATAACCTTAGTTTTACAACAAGTTATTATCTTCAACTCCTGTCAGAAACGTCATAACTACAACATGAAGTGTGCTGTAATTACAACACAGGAACCCATGTTCTTCTATCAGCTCCAGCTTTCAGAGTCAGGGGTGTGTCAATAACATAAAGTTGTAAAGTTTACAATACGAGCAGACGGTAAGGTTTAAATGATAACTGGTTACCATAATTGGCAACTGTTCAGATATTTTCTTTCAGTAATCTTGGTCGATTTTTCTGACCAAATCCACTTGAACACATGCCATGTCATAATTACCACCCTCTAAACCCTACGGACAAACGTTCGAGATTATTGTCTTATTACAATATAGTTCATTACATGATTTTATTATAGAAATTACAGGGAAAAATGTATAAACCCCATTTCCATGAAAGTTGCAACACTTTCTAAAAATGCAATAAAAACTGAAATCTGTCATTTCTTAATTCACTTTAACCTTTATTTAACAGACAAAAGGACAAAGAAATGATTTTCTATTTGTTAAATATAAACAAATGTAAACAATGTTGGGACAGAGGCAAAATAAGACTGAAAACGTTCTACAAGTAACACTGGAAGGTTCCACAATTAGCAGTTTAACTGGTAACAGGTGAGATCGTCAAGACTGAGTATAAAAGGAGCCTCCACCAAAGGCTTAGTCTTTGCAAGCATGAATGGGTCGTGGTTCACCACTTTGTACCAAACTTCATGAGAGAATTGTCAGTCAGTTCAAATACAATGTTTCTCAGTGCAAGATTGCAAAGAATTTCGGTCTTTCACCATCTACAGTTCATAATATCATGAAAAGATTCAGGGAGTCAGGGGAAAATCTCAGTGTGTAAAGACCAGAGGTGGAAATCGCTGATGAATATGTGTGACCATCGAGCCCTCAGGCTGTATTGTTTGAGAAACTATCATGCTACCATGATGGACATAGCCACATGGGCTCAGGAGTACTTTGGCAAATCATTGTCACTTCATACAATCCACCGCTGCATCAAGAAATGCAACCTGAAACTGTATTATGCAAAGAGGAAGATGTATATTAATTTTGCACAGAATCACCAGTGAGTTCTCTGGGCCTGAAGTCATTTGAGATGGACCGAAAGACAGTGGAAATGAGAATCAGACAACAGAGACCACGGACTGTTGAGCAGCTCAAGTCTTGTACACAGCAAGAATGGGCAAAAATTCCACTACCAAAATTGTAACAATTAGTATATTTAATTCCCAAATGATTAAAAAGTATAATTAAAAGAAAAGGTCATGTGACCCAGCAGTAAACATGCCTCTGTAATAATTTTTTTTGAGTGTGTTACAGGCATCAATTTCTAAATTTTTTTATTTTTATCAAATAGAATTAACTTCATCATTGAAAAAACTGAAAATCTTTATCCTTTTGTCTGTTAATTAAAGGTTCACCTGAATTAACAAATGACAGATTTCAGTTTTTATTGCATTTTAAGAAAGTGTCCCAACTTTTCTGGAAATGGGGTTAGTATTTTATTATAGAAATAACCAGTCTGAGGTGCTTCTGAATAAGTTAACCCAAATGATATACCACTGTCCAGTATGACTTATCCCTTACCACTTTACCAATTTATTTTTCCCTTCTCTCTGTTAGATTTGTGTTGCATGAACGCTCTGAATTGGACTAATAAACAAATGACCTTTTCTCTAATCACAACTCTTCATTCTTAGAAAAACCAGCATGCAAACACCATTCAATGAGTTGTGCTTAATTCAAAGGATTCTCCATTAAACCCATTTTGATTTAAGTGATTATTGTTAGTGTGTTTTGTTTCCTTGCTAAGTGGGAGTTACATGTCTTACTTAATTTTACTTAATATCTTGTTAAAGCACTGGGATACTACTGCATTCATCTACTAATTAGGGCAGTTTTGGATGTAGCCTTCATGTAAGTTTTGGGGATAAAAGGGGAAAAATGTCTTATTTTGCAATTTATGATAACATAATGTTAAGGTGTTAAGAATATAATGTAGCATCCTGAAACATGATTACAAGGTAAAAACTTCAGTATATACATGGGCTGTCCAGAAAGTAATGAAAATAATTTATTGAAAAATTTTATTTCAATATTACCATTTAATATTATCACCTTCAAAATATCCTTCTGAATGCAGTCAACGCTCCCAACGCCTCTGCTGTTGTTGGTAGCAGTGCTTGAAATCGTTAACTGTGAGAGTGTTCAGAGTCTCGGTCGCGGCTCTATGGATGTTCCTTACTGTGCCAAAGTGGCCTTTCAAACATGTTTTAATCTTGGCCTTCTGGTACAAATTCTTTATGGATGATCCCTTGAGAATCAAAAAAAGACATGGAACAGTGACTTGATGTTTGATTTGCTCATGCGAGCTTCCTTTGGGTGAGGTGATGTCGTCGAGGGCCATTCAGCACTTTGTCTTTTTGTCTCAGGATCGTCCTCGAACACAAATGATTCATCTCCTGTCATCACTTTGCTCAGGAAATTGGGCTCATGGTTTCACAAAACCAAACATCTGGGCACTGCGAAGGTTAGAATGCAACTGAAATGGGTCCTACAGTTTATCTGAGATCCTAGTCTAACTGATCTCGAACCACCGTCCGCATGTGTAAGCCCTATGGCGTACAGGAATTTCATTCTCATTACTTTCCGGACACTGAAACTGAAACCGATTAAAGTAATTGGCATACATCATTGTTTATTTCACAGTTAATAAAAATCAGACTTTGCTTTTGAATTTTGATTCAACAGAATATTTGAAATAATAAAGCAAATGAAAACGGCGTGGACAGAAATTATGGGACATCATCAGTTTGCTGCACAATCTTTCCAGGCCATCGTGAAAAGAATCGATTTCTGTAGCTCTGAATGAGACTTCTGCACCTGTCAGCAGGTAGTTTGTCCCATTCCTCCTGAGCAAACTGCTCCAGCTGTCTCAGGTTTGAAAGGTGCCTTCCTCTTGACTGCATGTTTCAGCTCTTTCCCTAGATGTTTGATAGAATTCAGATCAGGGCTCGTAGGAGGCCAGTTCAGAGTCTGGTGTTTTGTTCTTAGCCGTTCTTGAGTGCTTTTAGCTGTGTGATTTGGGTCATTGTCCTGTTGGACGACCCATGACCTGAGACTAAGACAGATCTTTCTGACCCTTGGTGGTAAATTTGATCTCCAGAATGCCTTGATAGGCTTGAGATTTCATTATATCCTGTCCAGATTCCAGGAACCCCATGTCAGATGCAACAAAGGAGCCCCAAAACATAACTGAGCCTCCTCCATGTTTCACGGGAGGTATGGTGTTCTTTTCACTGAAAGCTGCATTTTTTGTTTGTGACCATAGAGGTGAATAGAGCATTTTAGCAAATTCCAGTCTGGCTTTTTAACGTTTTTCCTTCAACACTGGAGTCTGGGTCTTCTTCCATGGAGCCCACTGTCGCTCAGAAAAATCAGACCTTGGAGTTCAGCTTGTATCTCTTTGGAAGTTTTCCTTGGTTCTTTGTCTACCATTCACATTATCCTTCTGCTCAGTCTGGGGTCGATTTTCCTCTTGCGGCCACGTCCATGGACCTTAAACTTCTTAATTTGCAGGTGCAGCCACAGGAGCATCAAACAGCTTGGAGATGGCCTTATAACCTCCTAACATCCTTGTCTAGAATTTTCTTTCAGATCTCCTCAGACAGCTCTCTGTCTGGTCCATGTTCAGTGTGGTGTACATGATGATAAACAGCATAGTGACTATTTTCTCCATTCATATTCATTCAGGCTGCATGGCTGATTATAAGGTTGAAGACACGTGTGATGCTAATTAAAGAAAACAGTTAGTTTGAAATATTACTAAATTATAATCCATTTATTTAGAAACTTTTCTAGGGGTGCCAACAAATCTGTCCAAGCCATTGTAGTATATCTTTGCCGAATAAGCAATGATTTATCTCTTTTCACACGTGCATTGCTTTACTTTTTTGACATTCCAAATGCATGCAGCTATACATGAGATATTGCCTTTAATTCAATCACATTTCAAAGGAAACGAAGCACTGTTTCAACGAGCAACACACTGGTCCATGTCTGTATATATTAGTTAGTTCAGGACATGCTGGAGTCTCTACAGCTCCACATGGTGGTGCTATGTGCCCAGAAAAAGATGTCCGAACAGAAAATGAACACTAAAGTAATAAATGAAGCAATATTTACAAGTAGCTCGGAGGAATGGCCTTGAGAAGACAAGCTTCACGACATTCAATTAACCATTCACATAACGTTCATAGACGTATTACATTTTCAACTTATAATAATTGTGCACGATTATTAATAAGGTAAAAAGATTTTCCGCATTTTACTGCACATTAAATAAAATGACCTGCAAGGTGATATAATAGGCTGTCACAAAAAGATGCCCAGAGTGATCATTACATTAAATGAATAACACATTTATTTAGTTGAGCTCCAAATATCACATTTCCATCAGGTAGACATACATTTTTAAAATGACAGTAACTAAAGAATAAGGTGGCCTGAAGTTCACCACCCCGAAGCTTATTATTTTCCAATAGCAGCTTGATGTGAAGTGTTTTATTCCTCTTATAGCACAGCAATTTGCCAATGATTACAATATTGTATTAATTTAAAGAACGATGCATCATATTTTCTATCCATTTATAGTTATGATTTATGTCATAACGACTTACGTCATAACAGCTCCTTCACCAGCCTCACTTTTTCTTTGTTTGGAAATAAATAGGAAAACAAAACACTTTTCAAAACGTACTGTTGCAAAGTGCTGACACTGAAGACTACTTCCAAAATCATTAACATGTTTTTACAGATAACATATCAGAATGAGCACATTAATATAAGCCTGTGATCTGAGTTACAACAAGACCTACTGTCAGAGCTGCTGTTATAGAGAATTAATCAACAGTTAGTTCCGGTCCGCGGATTTATTTGGTCGATCTGCATTGAAAGTGTGCTTAGGGAAGCCCATTTAACTGTAATCACCTTTTAACAGAAATGTACAAATCAATGCAAGCTAGCTAGCCACCTAGCTGACGTACTCTCAGTGACTACAGGTTCTTTAGCGATCAATTTCTGCTAACAGAGCAAAAATAAACAAAACGTTTGGCCATATTGTGTGTTTGCAAAATTTCATTTACTCGATATTAATTTCCTGTTCATAGTACTGTTATTACTGGCTATAGAACCAATAGTACACTCACAATCATGTAGCTATACTGAATATAAGCACAGCAGTGATTACCGGTGTTAACGCCACACAACAGCAAAATCACAGCTGATGACAACTCTTGCTTGTGCAGTGTTGCTTTATTACAAAACACCTTCTGACAAATCAAATTCAACGACTATAATAAATCAGTATAAACGTGAACTATACTGTTACGTTTCATTTTAAAGTGAAAGGAAGTGCAAGAATGAAGTGAAATAAGCATACCAAAATTCAAAACTGTTGCAGTTAGTGACATACTGAAATGTCTCCGTTTTAGCAACCCTGCAAACAGAATTTCGTAATATTTGGCATGCTCGTAAACAATGTTGTAATGATGCAAGATGTGAAAATTCAAAGTTGTAGGTTAAGCAATTTGTGATATATAGAAATGTGTCCGTTGCAGTGCCCCCTATAGACAGAATTTCATGAAATTTGGCAAGCTCCTAAAGAATCTTCTGTTGGTCCAGAGTGTGAAATTTCAGCACTGTAGCTTAAGCAGTATTTGGCATATTGAAATTTGTCTGTTGCAGCGGCCAACATCGACTATATTTTGGCTAGTGCAGTGCTAGTGTAATGAGATGGGGTAATGCACCTCCTAGAGGCCAATATGCCATAAGAAGGTCATAATTTGGGCAAAATGGTTTGCAAGCTATTGCCCAGAAAGGGATTTGAGTCTACACCATTTCAGGGGATGCTAGCACGAAGGGCAAAGCACACCTACAGACACAAACCTTATATTCTGTATCAGACATGTGGAGCTACAACCACACCATGTGTCATGTGGATCGGCGAAGTCTAATTATATGATATCTTCAACTAATAATTGGTGGAAAAAAATTTTAAAAGTAGGAAAAAATACTCTGACAAAAACTATATGACTGGTAGCACTGCTGCAGGGGTCATAATAATATTTTGCATAACGGTTTCCAAATGCATTCATAGTGTAATATATCCTGAGCCAAAATAACCATATTATTCATTTTATTTAAAAGGGTGGAAAGGTATTCTGATCTTTAACTTAATTCTGGAAAACTTTTCCAGCACAGGTGTAAAGCAGGCAAGAACCATAAAAACAGCCTGGGTGCGTGGAGAAATCTTTTCAAGTCAGCGTGGATTTATTGGACAATTCTTTGAACCCAGTGCATTTCTGGGAAGTCTGGATGTTTCCATGAAGGACTGAACAGGCCAAAGATTTTCAAGTGATACACTTGGATTTACTGATATTTTATCGCCTTGTGTATTTTGTTTTATTTGAGGGATCTGCAGTAGCCTACGGCGCATCTTCTCACCCGTTACTTTCGAAATGATTTGGATCGCTCGTATTGTTTGGAGCTTTCTTGAGCTCCGGCACTGACGTGGCAGCGAGACGTCTCAGTAAGTGTTAGCAGATGTATTTCCCCTCGCCTCTTTCGCGTGCTCCCTCCCTCCACAATTACGACTGCTTTTATTGTTGCATCTGACCGCGGTTCATGCTGGCAACGATGGAAAACATGACCAAGTCTCCTCACACATGATTTACAGTGGGTTTGGCCCTCAGATGGGAAGCAGGCCAAACAGTGGGAAGCTACAGCTCCTGCTTCTTTAGTAGAAACAAACACAAGAGCTGGCAGTGAGCGATTTCCTTCATTCATCATTGTGAGTGTTTTCTTTGCTCACAACAAAACAGCTTATTAGATGTCAATTTACATCCTCAAATGCAATCAAGTCTATAGCTGTGGATTGCTAGTGACAGCTCTCTTATTAAAAACAATGTTTACATCATATCAAGTTAAACCTCTTATATTTTCCTTGATCATCTGCAGCAAGGATTTGTGAATGCCCCTGCTACCTATCCAACTACCGGTACCTTTTATTATAACCCAAGGCACATCTTGATACATGATTAACAAACCAAATTTAAAGCAACTAATGATTCAGTGCAGTTAAATATAAAGCTTTATGTATATAAGGCATCACAGTAAAGCACCAAAAAGGCCGTTACAATCGTCATTACAAACCATTACTAAGTAACAAGGTCCAGATTTGGAAAAATAATGCTTGTTTTTGTTCTAAAAAGCTTCCTAATTTAATAAGTGATTGATTATGTTAAAATAATAAGACATATCCGGCCAGGTATTTCAGACAAGCAGCCATTCTCTTGTGGATGTAATAACAAAAAATGGAAATGAGAAAAATTTTTGGACTGAGAATGATTAAGTGCAAGCTGATTTAACAATTGAACATAAACTGGGAGCAAACAGTAAAAGATTCCACGTTGGACGTACACATTTATCAAAACCTTGACATCAATGACTAAGCCTTCTGGCTCTTAAACCTTTGACACTGCAAAAATTGTTCAGGAATGGTTTGGGGAACATGACAAAGATTTCAAGGTGTTGACATGGTCTCCAAATTCCCCAAATCTCAATTCGATTAAGGATCTGTAGGATGTGCTGGACAAACAAGTCCGATTACAGCTTCAGAGCTTCACTTAATGTCGATATCAACCATCAGAATGGGGGTAAAAACTCAGTACATTTAACCATGGCATGGGTGTTGGTGCCGGAAAACTGCTGATCTCATGGGATTAGGACACAGAATGGTGTGAAATACAAAAAAACATCCAGTGCTGTAGGTAGAAATGTCTTGTTGATGAGAGAGGGTCAGAAGAGAATAGCCAGACTGAATGGTTTGAGCTGACAGGAAGGCTAATAACCACTCTTTACAACCGTGATGAGCAGAAAAATTACAACACATCGACTCTTCAGAAGGCCACATCGGGTTCCACTCCTGTCAGCCAGACTCATCAAAACTGGATAGGTGAAGATTCAAAAATATTTTTCCTAATAGGTGTACTTAAATTAAATTAAAGTGGCTATATACAATAGGGGAAAAGGTCTATGGAGGGAGAGAGACTGGTTTAATTTACTGCCTCTGAATAATAGGACAGTAATAATAAAAAAAAGAGATCTGCCCATTTGGTCGAGACACCCGGCTTCATTCAGTCACAAGTTTTCTCTCAGACCAGTGACATGCTGTTTTAAATCTGTCCAACCTTACTGTCAATATGGAGATCATTTTACTGCATCAAACTGGTGAAACTACATTTCTTTCTTTCTTTCTTTCTTTCTTTCTTTCTTTCTTTCTTTCTTTCTTTCTTTTTGTTAAAATCCATTTCAACCATTTCAATTATCTCATAATCAAAGTAACCAGCTGTCATCTGTAAACAGAAAGACTGCTTCTCATTACTGGAGATAAGCTATGACTGTAATATTGTATGAAACCCCTCTGGGGCCAAATATGGCCTTAGTCAGCGATGGCAGCTATAAATGTGAACATAAAAAGGCTCGTGTTTAATCATCAGCATCCAGGATGCTGCCTTTGCTACATCTGTTTTAGCAATCCAACACCTTGGTACATAGTGCCACCTGTACTTTCAGGGATTAACAGTCACCAAAGAGTGATCCAGGAGCATTTTTTCTCCACGACAACCATGAAATTTAGGCGTGAAATAAGAACGCCGAGGCCGCCTTAGAGACCATAAACAACAGTTGGGGCTTAAGGGGCTTCCAGTGGTGCGCCATAGGCGCTTAAGTGACTCGTCTCCATGGTGAGCATCCGCTAATCCTCCGATAGCTCCTACTGACAGACGAGCACACGGGTCAACTTGTCTTTCCGGCTTCCTCACCATCATTGTTAGATGAATCTGATTCATGTTTTTTTGATTGGAGTTTGATTGGAGGAATGTTTTTCACAATGCAAGTTCAAAACCTTACATTTTCTTTATCATGCTATTTTTTGATTCGGATCCAATAGCAGATGAGCAACAATTTAGAGCAAGACTTTAAGCAAAATTTGACACAGACTGATAATCTAGTCCACTTCTTGATATAGGCCTTGTTTGATTTCATCTCACACATTCATCCTGTCCGAGATCCATCAAAGGAAGTCATACCAAATTTGACCAGTGTTTGGAAACCTGATCTAAATAACGGAGTACAATCATGTACAGTATATAGTCAATCATTGCTGCAGATTATGAATGAATTTATATAATATAGCACACATTTTATATTATAAATAATTTATTACCCAAGCCTAGAGTTAATTCTGCTGTATTTACCTTTCATTCTAAAATTACATCCTAGCCAGTTTCATGATCTGGTTTCCACGGTAACAGACAGAAACGTCTATGAAGCTTAACTAAGCAGGCCCAGCAGCCGACACAGACTTTTAACACTTTCACTGATATGCAAATTCACTAAGGCTTAACTATATCATTATATATCATTACATTATATATCAACTAGGACATATTTGGTCTTCAGAAATGTCTGTGTTATGATGTAGTTCAGGAGCATGAATGTGAGATTGTGAGAGGTTTTTAAGCAGTTGCACATCTCAGATCCATCCTCCATATAAGAAATGTTACATATTAGAAAAGTTTAACTTTTTTTTACAAGGCTTGCACTTAAGAATTCTGGTATGTCTTAATCAGCTTTGCGTATCTGGAGTTTTGCCCTTTTTTTCTTGGCAAAATTGATCAAGCTCTGTCAGAATGGATGGAGAACATTGGTAAACAGCAAGTGTTGCCAGAGATGCTCAGTCAGTTTGAGATATGGGCTGTGATTGGACTACTCTAACACACACACACACACACACACACACACACACACACACACACACACACACACACACACACACACAAGTTCATTTTGGTGTAGCTTTTACAGTAGTAAGGTGAACCTCTATCCCAGTCTCAGATGTCTTATAGACTGAGATTGGCCTGCATCCTACATTTGGTTCATTCATCTTACCCTCAAACTTGACCAGTTTCCCAGTCTCTGATTTTGAAAAGCATTCAGACAAAAATGATGCTCCCACCACCATGCTTCATCGATGACATAGTGTTTTCAAGATGATGTGTTGGGTTTCTCTCTGTCTCTCTCTCTCTCTCTCTCTCTCTCTCTCTCTCTCTCTCTCTCTCTCTCTCTCTCTGTTTGGTTATCTAGTGACCAGCTTCTCAAATGTCAGCTGTGGATCTATCCAACTCCTATTGAGTTTTCCTTGGCCTCATGCTTGTATCCCTGACTAAACCTGCGTCAAACCCTGACTGATACTTTTCCTGAACTTTATCCTGGGCTTGTGCTGCTTCATAGCTCATGGGCTTCATGACGCTGTTTGTTTACATATGTTCTCTAATAAACACCAGGTTCTTCCAGGAGCAGGCGTGTTTGTACCCAGGTCATGTGACACTTTAACTGCACACAGACATAATCCATTCAGCTAAATATGCAACTTCTGATTACAGCTGGTTGCAATATTATGCGATTTTGTATAGATTCATGACATATAATTCTAAATAAGTCAATTTCAAGTTCAAGGGGAATAAATACTTATCCAAGACATTGTATATGTACAATTACTCCAATTACTTCATACCAGAAGAAAGCTGTTGTTTGAGGTTTTTATTTGTTTGCTTACAGTACTAACAAATGTAAATAGTATGTATATGAATGAAGACCAAAAGAACACCTTTAGTTATATTAGGAGCTAAAGTGGATTTAGCCTTGTGTTTTGATGCTGCATTCTGATCATGCCTCCACCTCGGCTGCTAGGAGACACTGCATTATGTGCAGGGAACATCGGCGCGAACATATTTTGTTTGTGTGCACACTTAATGAGTGTTTTCGAGCTTTCATGAATTAAAATGAATCTCACTCCCTATCTTAGGATACCAATGTAATCATTTCTAAGCATCTCCATTTTCCATTGCGTAACACATACAGTCCTGTGCAAAAGTCTTAGGCACCCTATTGTTTTTAGGTACAACTTTTGCTACTTATGTTTTTTTTTTTGGTGCATTATAGAGTCAGTACAAAAATATTTGATATTTTTCCAACAAAAAAATTTAATCTTACACAAAAATGTTTGTAAGTCAGTAACAAAAGCAGCACATTACATAACAAACCACTTTTTAGACAAAAAACATAATAAAGGCTGCTGGGTTTTGCTCCAAAAAAAAAAAAAGAAGTAAGTGTGACAGTCAAAGTCTCCAGAAGAGCTGTGGCAGATTCTCCAAGACACTCAGTA
>JAOVVH010000001.1:27612569-27632978 GCA_028566435.1 Scorpiodoras heckelii
CCTAACATGCATGTCTTTGGACTGTGGGAGGAAACTGGAGTACCCGGAGGAAACCCACACAAGCACGGGGAGAACATTAAACTCCACACAGAACGGTCCGGACAGAGCGGGAATCGAACCCTAGTATTATTAGTCAAAATATATAGTTCAGCTGATTAAACTGGCACATGCATAGCCTTATTCAGGCCACCCGACATTCAAGCCATAAATCAATGATTAGAAGTGATAGTGGCTGATTAGACAGCTTTACTCAAAACTTAAAGGGAGTTGGAGGAGATGGAAACTTAAAAAAACAAACAAAAAACAAAAAAAAAACGAGAATCCATGACTGACAAGTGTGCGCAATTGAGATGAGAGATTTTCACAAGTCGAAGGCCCCATTTACACTTTACTTGCAGTTTTTCCCAATTGGAGCCACACATTTCTCAAAATAAAACACACATTTCCCAAAAATACAACCCCAACTCCCAGATACCCTATTCCCAAAACTGTAAACCGAGAAGGAAGACTTATTCCTCTCTACAAAACTCAAAGCCACATAATCCAGTCAGCACACACATCCCACTGGGAAAAACACTGTGATGTAAAACACAAAGCGCTCATAATAAAAAAGGTTTTCTGCCATGGGTTCGTTGGATGGTTAGCCTTCTGAAGCGGTTCTAATTAGGGCCTTTTATGAAAGGAAAACCATGTGGTGTAAGGGGCTACATAAAACTACTAATGGTGGACTTGCTAAGTAAGCCTTTAGCATGATAGGCATAGTCTAGAAACAACACAGAAAGCAGCTCATGAATAACAGGTCTACCCTAATCACAAATGGCTTAATGGCCACAAACAACAAACAAGTGATAAGATGTTTATTTCCAAACCTTGTTCATTGTAAAGTGCATAAAGAAAGGATTACCTCTAAAACTTCATGGTGAACACATTCACAGTTAACAGTTAACCAGTCAAAGGAGAAAGGTTTTAGAGAAACAACCATTTAACAATAATTTATCTATGACCGTATCTATACCATCATAAAGAACATGGCAGTACACTAGTAAGAACCCCTGTGGTTGTTTTTGTCCATGCTAGAGTTCATCTAGGTTCTTCAAGAGTTCTTCATTTTGTCCTGCTGTGAAAATATCTTTTTAATGGTTATATTGTATGTACAGATGCACACACACCGGCCTCTTCATTAGGTTCAAGTGGGCGTTAAAGCAAATATCTAATCAGCCAATCACATGGCAGAGACTCGATGCATTTAGGCATGTAGACATGGTCAACCTGCTGAAGTTCAAACTGAGCATCAGAATGGGGAAGAAAGGTGATCTAAGTGACTTTGAACATGGCGTGGTTGTAGGTGCTAGAAGGGCTGGTCTGAGTATTTCAGAACCTGCTGATCCACTGGGATATTCATGTACAACCATCTCTAGGGTTTACAGAGAATAGTCCAAAAAAGAGAAAATATCCAGTTAGCGAAAATGCCTTGTTGATGCTGGAGGTCAGAGGAGAATGACCAGACTGGTTTGAGCTGATAGAAGGGCAACAGTAACTTACATAACCATTCGTACAACCGAGGTATGCAGAAGAGCACCTCTGAATGGACAACATGTCGAACCTTGAAGCAGATGGGCTACAGCAGTAGAAGACCCCGTTGGTTGCCACTTCCGTCGGCTAAGAACACACAACTGAGGCTACAATTTGCACAATCTCACCAAAAATTGCATTGAACTGCATTGAGATGCATTGAATCTGATGTGTCTCAATTTCTGCTGCAACATTTGGATGGATTGGTCAGACTTTGGCACACTTTGGGCCCTTTAATACCAACTGAGCATCGTTTAAACACCAACGGTCTACCTGAGTATTGTTGCTGATAATGTCCATCCCTTTATGACCACAGTGTACACATCTTCTGATGGCTAACTCAAGCAGGATAACGCGCTATGTCACAAAGCTCAAATCATCTCAAACTGGTTTGTTGAACCTGACAGCGAGCTCACTTTACTCAAAAGGCCTCCACAGTCACCAGATCTCAATCCAATAGAGGACGTTTGAGATGTGGTGGAACGGGAGATTCGCATCACGGATGTGCAGTCGACAGCAACGGCACGATGCTGTCATGTCAATATGGACCAAAATCTCTGAGGAATGTTTCCAGCACCTTGTTGAATCTATGCTATGAGGAAATAAGGCAGTTCTGAAGGCAAAAGCGGTCTAACCCAGTACTAGCAAGGTGTACATAATGAAGTAGCCATTGAATGTAGGTGTATGTGTAAAATTCCTGTAGAAAACTAAAGACTTATCTATATAAACAACACTTAAGTAACTTTTTTTGTGTAATTGAAGTCAGCTTATAATAGCATATAAAAAGAAACATGTAATCATTGATATAATGATGTTTAATTGCAGATTATTTGAAGGAGTCTCCAGTGTCAGCACTTTGAAACACTGAAGTAAATTATTCCGACATGGGAAAGTCTTCTGGACGGAGGACGTCGTGCTTTGTGGTTTCTCAGAAACATGACAAATTGTTCGGTAATGGCAAGTTGTTAATTAATTTGCCGAGCAAATCCATTTGGATTATGTTTGGATGTGCATTGTTTCGACATTATATGGACCAGTTAAGGTCCTGGAGGTGGAGCTTTGTAAACATCGTTGGGAATCATTTAAGTGTAAATCCAAACAGGAACGCTTTGTTATAGTGTCCCTAGAACCTTTAAGGTTTTCCCAGACTAAAAAACTTTAGGAATAATTATTTAGGAATAATAGATTCAGCTTTTTTTCTAAGTGTTGATTATACAAAACCACGTTGACACTTGATCCCGGGTGAATTCTTCCAGACATAGATCACTCTGCAGAGTAAAAATAATGGAGTGATAGTGTTATAAATTGTGTTGCTACAATTGTTCAGGATCACACTTGTACTCATGGTTACAGTAATAACACCATCAACAATGAAGCTCCCATTTCACTGCAAGCATTTCTGTGTCTTTCGTCTCCTTTGCGTCCCCCAGTGCGCTTTCTTTTTTCCCGTCGGTTTTTACTTACCGTAACAATGGGTAGCTTTGCACACTTGAGATATTAAGTGACAATTTTGCTGAAGGCGGTGTTGACACGTGCGTGATGTGTTTTTGTTCATTAGCCGACTGAGTTTTGATTGGTGCTTCAAATGTGCATACAAAATGTGACAGGTATGTTCACGACAAGAGCTGAGTTCATCCACTGGGAGCGGGGAAAAGTTTGGCAAAAGTAATGCATGCTGTTTAGACAATGACAGAGTGTCTGAAGAAATGACGTTAGAAATACTGAGAAAAAGACTGTTAGAAGCAATTTCAGGATTCTGGTTATGATCAGGTAGAATGTGTTCAAAGTTTGCCGTTTTGTATCTTTTTGTTTGGTTTTTATGATTGATTGGTTTTCCCTCCCAACAAAAGACCCATAGCAAAGAAGATTGACTAGAGATTGTCTTTTTCCTACACTGTCTGTCTGTCTGTCATACCGTCCCCTTATCTGCATATTTCTGGAAGGTAGGAGGAAACCGGAGAACCTGGTGGAAACTATGTGAACATAGGAAGAACATTTGAACAATCCAAACAGACAGTAAGTTGGGTCCAGGACCAAATGCAGGCCCCTGGAGATGTGAGGCGGCAGTCCTAGGTGCATGCTGGAGCCCGTCCCAGCACTCATTGGACAGAGGGCAAGGAAACACTCTTGGACAGGTCACCAGTCCATTGCAGGGCAGACACATTCACACATACACACCTAGGGGTAATTTAGTATCTCTGGTTCACCTGACTGAACGTCTTTGGACTGTGGGAGGAAACTGGACCTCCCAGAGGAAACTCACACAGACACAGAGAGATCATGCAATCAGGACCCAGGCTCAGCCCGGGAATCAAACCCGGGTGCTTCTTGCTGTAAGGTGACAATGCTACTCACTGCACCACTGTGCCACCTGATTCATTTAATAGTTATTTTTAATGTATATAATTTTTTTGAGAGTATAAAAAATGGAAACGCTTATCATTGTCCCTGTTGTGGCAAAAAATTCTCGAAGTCTCCCACTAAAATTCGGAATCCATCCCATGCTGTTCTGGTCTGAGTCTGAGAAAAGCTGATCTCGAGACCGAGACCTGACTCAAGTACTACAACACTATCTGCTTTTGTTCAACTGCTTGGTCCTCAAGGTGTGCTAAAATCCTTCATCGTGTCCGGATCTCAACCCTGGTCCATCGTCAGTTGACGTTATCTTCTTGTTGACTAGATGTAATAGATGAAGTCGACAGATGTGTAGGAAAAATCACGACTGTGCTAACCTCTCACTCTTTCCATTTGTGCTGTCTTGCAAAGAACTCTTCAGACAAAAGTGTCTTCCTGCTGTCCTTCAGCTTGAAACGCTCAGGGTCAGTCCGCTCTGCTGCTGAGGACCATCCTGTATATTGTGGTGCTCTGAAGCTTTCTTACACTCCCAGCCACAGCTTCTACACACACCCAGATATTTCAGTCTGACTATTTTTATTTTCTGGCCATAACAGGGGCAAAGAAAACCACTTTATGCAATGAAACATATAATTATGTGGCTGGACTCTTTGGTGTGGGACGGGTTATTTTCGTGAGCGTAGGAATGCTGAGCGTCTGAGAAAGCCGTTTATTGAGGACAACAGCTGGCTGTAACATCTGCTAGATAGAGAAAGCTATTGTTTTCCTTGAAGCAAAATATGTTTTGATGCTGGATTTTTTATTCCTTATTAAAAGAAACTTTTAATATGAGGATTCGCTGGCAGGTGTAACGTCACGATTATAGTGTCACGATTATAGTGTCACGATTATAGTGTCACGATTATAATGTCACGATTTGTGAAATTCACTATATGTGCAAAAAAGCTTATGAGAAAGTGCTTTATTACTTTTCATTCTGCAGTTTTAACGAGGAAGCATATGGAATAGCAGACAGGTGGTAAATAAGTAAACAAAATAAACAAAGACAAGGGCAGAATTTGCTAACAAGCTATTTGTTACTATGCAATTTCAATTCCTCATCATTTCCCGTCTTTAGTATATTTGCAGCAATGAAGCTAAATCTCTTTCGTGAGTTGTACATTGCAAAAAATGACATTTAAACAAGTCAAAAAAAAATTTAAATGTATAATAAATCTTGTTTTTTTTAGTTCAAGAAGAAAGGACTTGAAGAGATTTTTTATGCAAGATTAATAATCTAGCTTTTAGATATTTTTTCTTGTTTTAAGGAATCTTAACAAGATAAATGTACTCACTATATTGGCAAATAATTTTACTTGATTCATATGAAATTTTTTCTTGATTTTTGTTTATTTTTTATATTTTGCAAAAAATCAATGTCAAAAAATAAGAAAAAAAATAAACAAAAATCAAGAAAAAAAATTTCATGAATCAAGTAAAATTATCTGCCAATATAGTGAGTAAATTTATCTTGTTAAAATTTCTTAAAATAAGAAAAAATATCTAAAAATTAGATTATTTATTTTGCATAAAAAATCTATTCAATCCTTTCTTCTTGAACTAAAAAAAACACAAGATTTATTATACATTTTAAAGATTTTTTGACATGTTTAGATTTCATTTTTTGCAGTGTATAAATTTTATCACCAGGAAAGCAGAAAGCTTCTGAGCTTGAGATCGCAGGTGTTGGAGTCAGGATCTCTTCTGAATAATCAGAGGTTTTGTTCAGTGATGACAGGGGTGAATTGCTCAGGTCAGAGAGGTGCCATTTGTGCTACAGAGACTGGCTTTCATAGTGCAAACTCTCAGAGCCGGACTGCATACTAAACTTCCTTTTCTGTTTGCTGTTTGCAAACACGCCAACACATGCTTAGATATTGTATTCGTTTAACATTTTTTTATCGTACGAATTATTGACCGCACATTATTGACGTTAACATGTTCTTCCTCTGCCCATGCTTTATGTTCTGTGGTTTCTTCACACATACTACTGTAGATGGTTTGGCAGCTCTACATGTGAATAAGTTTATGAATGGTGGACTACGCCATGTGCTATGGACTAGCATCCAAATCCAAAGTGCATTCCTGTCTCACATCTCGTGTTACTGGGATAGGCTCTGGATCCACCAAGCAAGTTGAATGAATGAATAAATTGACTGCAAACAGAAATCCATCCATCAACTCCCATTAAAATTGATTTAAGATACCTAGACAAGGTCTTCCCAGATCAGTCCATACTGGTAGGTGTAATATATACTGAAGTACCAGAAAAACTGGTACTTGACCCTATGCAAAATACATATCAACGCCACCTGTGCACGTCGTTGGTTGTGTCCGCCAGTTTGTATATAAATTGACAGACATCTGTGGAATCTTCTAGAGCTGTTTCCACCATGAGAATGGCAAGTTATCACGATTTTGTGATTTTCAACACAGTTTAATAGATGGATTTCATGAGATGGGTCGTAGCATTTCGGAGGTAGAAGCAAAATTTGGATTTTCACGTATGAGCGTTTCAAGGGTGAACCGTGTCCGGCAAAACCTCAACAGCAGCGTGGCCGTAAAAAGACTCTGGGTGAACGTGACCAACGTTGGCTGGCAAGAATCGTTTCACGTGATAGGTGTGCACACTGCGTCAAGTAACCTCGGAATTTAATCCTGGGGCCTCAACAAACATCAGCGTGAGGACTGTGCAACGTTCCCTCCAAGATCCCGTGAGGAACCTACCATGTATTAATTGCTAAACCAGTTTTTCTGTTACTTCAAGTGTATTTTTCCGCTTTGAATCACAGTTCCCGATGGCGATAAGAGTCAGGTGCTCAGGTTTCTGTTTGTTTATGCTTTGGTTTAGTCATTGGCAGATTACCAGAGATGAGGAATTAGCGATTTGGACTGAAGTGACATCTAAGTCGCACACACAGTGACTTGCTCGTGACTCGTCTTTAAAACTCGGGAAAAAGATTTCATTTTTATTTTTTCGATGCATTTACATTAAGGAAATGTCTGATGAGCTGAATATCATTCCCTACCCTCCTTTAACCCTAACTTTACGCATGCGCATGATCCGAGAAAACACAACCTTAAGAGATTCGAGACTTGGACTTGAACCTGAAAGACCTGAGACTGACCTGAGACTCTAGCTCAAATACACGAGACTTGACTCTGACTTTTAAAAAATGACTTGGGAGCATCTCATCATCATGTTACCCAACTGTGTGCCCTTGATTTGTGTTAGTTCTTGATTAATTAATTCAATGTTTACCCTATTGTCTCTGTGAAACATTGCAAAGCCCAAGCCTTTCAAGTCCAAGCCTTTGTTTCCTGTATCTTACTTTATAGTTCTTCCGAGTTCACTCTTGTTTATTTGATTTATGATATCTCTTTATATGATTTACAACTTCCCCGTTTTCATGACTTCACTAGTCACTTACTCTCATGACAGCACTCACTACATGATGTACCATCATTTTCCGACCGAGGCAGAGATAGTAATCTCAGCAGCAATGACTGCACATAAGATTAAATGTTTAAAAATCTGGAACAATTGGCTGTTGGTACTGCTTGCACTGTTTGTCTTGATAAACTGTTGTCCAGAATGACATGTTGTTTCAAAGCTGTTTTTAACATTATCATTTTTCTATTATGATCCGTGGTGATGCTTTTTGTCGAGCACATGTCTCTACAGGAAACGCTTGCAAATTAGACTCATCGGGATATTAAAGTGTAAATGAGCTCATTTTATGTCTTGTACTGTGTAGTAGTAATTGGTGGGAAGTGTTTGACTTTCCTCGGTCAGTCGGCGATGTCGGCACTGACACGGCTCTCCATGATCAAGCCAGCAAAAGCAGTTGGCTGTCTATCCAAGCTTAGAGGCTGGCGTTCAAAATGGGTGTCTTACTGGACCATTCACACTTTCCAGAACATCCTTATTATCCCTATTATCTTCCATCCCTCTGTCTTTTACCGAGAAGGACTTGACGATGACAGCCGTTGGTATAAAAAATACAGGGAAGTAGGAAATCATAAGAATCTGTTATATACCGAGTTTGTTCCTGAGTTTGGGTTGCTGGCTTTGTGAAGTTTTGCATGTTCTCCCAGTGTCCCCATGGGCTTCCTGTATGGGCTTTTGGTTTACACGTACCTCCTGAAAACATTGGATTAGCTACAGTATTTGCTCTGTCAAACCGGTGTGTGTGTGTGACATGCTTGTCCATTTAATCTTGCTTCAAATCAAGTGTGCTGATTTACCTCCGCTGCTGACCCTGTTATCCCGTGAAATTTCTGTTTATCCAAAAACTCCTACTCTGTGGTCTTGTATAATGGTAGTCCTGTTTACAGTAGTAAACCGAAATACAGAAGATTCTGCAGGGCAAAAAGCCTCAGCTCAGAGATGCCCAGGGCGGCTTGGCGGGTAATGTTGCCAGAATAATGAAGATATTAGAGACACAGAGACAGCCCTCAGTGTACCTGTCAGCAAGAGAGTTGCAAAGAGATAGAACCAAGGTGGTGACAGCGAGCAGCAAGGAACGAGAGACTTGTTCATAATGAACAGCTTCCACTGCCGTGTTTGTTTCAGCACACAAACAGGCCGGCACTCAGACTTTCCCCAAGGGGTGTTGCTCTTTTAGGAGTAGCCGAGGCCTGATCCTTTCACACACACCAATGCCCTATGCAATTATATCTTCACCTCCACTTCTCTCACGGGGTGGATCATGGTTTCTTGCTACCAGGAAACCCTTTTGTCCGTTGGCCTCAATTGTAGCACCACTGCTGCTCAGCTCCAGCGTCTAAAAGGCTAATAGCCCTTGTAATCTTTATGCATATGGTTGCTCCGTATGGTTGTCTTGAAGGTGTTACACAAGTGAGGCTTAGAGAGTAGCACTAGCTACTATTGCTGTGGAAAACTGTGTCAGTTCGGAAGCATGAAGAGGTTAAACAGTCAGATGGGACACAACTGTTTCGGGTTATTTGCTCATCAGTAAGCAATGTACCTCGTGTTATTGGGGACAGCAGGGGATTGTGGGAGCAATGAAGTGCCTGTCAGCATGAATTTGGAGTGGCTCGTGTGGGTTCCTTGCTTTTGATTTCACAAGCACAAGAGCTTCTGTAAACTCCCTAGACAAAATCAGATGCAATGACCAGGGTTGAGAGATGATGGATTGTCAGCTAGAAAGTCCAGTCAGTGTCCACAGCTGCCTTCTTTCTTCTAGCCCGAGAAGATTAGTGTAGATAAATGTAGGTCACGTATTGACTAAACTGCCCTCAGTGATTATATATTAGCCATAAAGAGTATGTATGAGCATGGCGTTTCAGTGAGTCTTGTTGTTGTGGCTGTGAGGTATATTTTTGTTGTAACGGCAGATGTTTATAGTAAAAGACTTTGCCTTCATGTGTGTAACCAGCGTAGTGAGTCAGACCGAGCCCAGCTCAAGTATCATTACCTTTGAGTGTGGTTATTATATCAATTTTCTGCTGAGCGGTTGTTAACTGACCTCTTTTGGTGCTATTTGCGTGTAGCAGTCAGCATTGGGGCATCAATGAACAAATGATTGCGCTATCATTACGGACTCCACCCGTCAGCACGGCCCTCCAACCCACAATTACTCAATCAAGGGTCTATTATCAAACAGTCAGTGACGCACCGAATGCCACGCTCCAGACGTGTAATTACCGACTGTTACTCGAAGCAATTCAGCAGCCCTTACCCACGCTGTATTGTGCTCACAACACAGTGGTCTGAGCCAGCAGGATATTCACTAGCAGGAAAAAATACTACGGAAATCACAGAAATGCTGATGCAGTACATAGGAACGGCTTAGGAACGTGGTTAGGAATTGATGCCATTTTGGTTGCCAATATAGCGATACCAAAGCATCAACATTTTTCTTCCGTTTCAGGATCACCATGAGGGAGCTAGAAACATGCCACACTTTAGAAAATGTTTAAAAAAATCCTGCAGATGTAGCGTTCCCATGGTTAATACATGATATCTGCACTGAGAGAACTAAACTCTGCATGCAACTGCATGGAAAACCGTTGGCTCTCAATCCAGGCTTGTAGGTTCCAGGGTTCCACAGGGACATATTAATGGATTATTGACATTCCCCAGACCATCGTTGTGTTGTCTTTCAGGGAATGAGTGGATACTAGCTTTTGCTGTAAGGAATAAGGCTGGAGGACACCATCAACTGTTTTAGAATTCCCTAGTTTATGCCTCGAGATACAGCTACAGTCGAGTCGGCGTCTACAGAGCCAGATGGACTCACATACATCCTGAATGACCTTACTATGTTTCCTATTGATCATTTATTCTGATCCTTGTGATAAAATGCAGTATTCTGAACCCATTGTGTTGTGCCGAAACTGTGCTACTAATCAAGGCTGCTGGTTTATCTCCTCAGAGTTGAGATTCTCACTCCATAGCACCCTGGTGAGGTGTGATATGATGCCTCCTAGACTCTTCTGTTAAAATCTTTTCTGCTTAATAGGACTTCATTGGCCTTGTGTAAGCCTATTACTCAGCCTAGTTGTAATGGACTGTCTTTGGAGAACCAGGTTATTTCGGTGTTATTTACGCAATATTACACAAGAGGGAGTGCTGTTATAACTCAATATCAGCACGGCTGTGATTTGGTCGTAGGCATGCGCCCACAACTGAGATTCAGTATTCAGAATAATAACATGACCTTGAATGCGATATTGCTTTTATACAGTTATACTGTACAGTTGTACTGTCTTTAAACAGGGAAATGACTGAGATTAGATTATGATTTGTTTGTTTATTTAATCGTTAATTTGTCTAGATCTGCACGTTACCTTGGAAATAATAAATGTAATACATTTAAATTGAATAATACATTTAATACATTTAATTCAGATCTTATTTGTGGAAATATGATTGTTAATGTAGCCTAATTAACGGTTAATAGAACGCGCCTGCAAAGCAGAGTGATACATACTGTACAGGGTGCGCCGGAGAGATCTGACGATATTCATATGATTGTTTCTCAGATGCTAGTTTGATTACAGCGGTGACTGGTGGGGGAAACAGTAGGTCAACTGATGCTGTTTTAGTCAACATGGAGCAGCGGTCAGCAAAACATTGTACCTTCATTGTTGAAACATTTTTTTAAAAATGGCGACTGTGATTGCTACTCAACGGCTATTTCGCATTAAGTTCAATATCGCAACGGCGCTAGCCGTCTCAATTAACAATGGGTCGATGATTGCATCTCTAATAAGGAGTGTGTATTGTGATTACGGGTTATGGGGTTATCTTAAAAAGTAAAGTCTTCGTCACAAGACGTGAAACAACGTATACGAGATGAAATTGCTGCAATTCCAGGACCAGTGTTACAGCACATAACGGCAAATCGGCGAACCATATTGGAATTGTGTGTGCGCAATGAGGGAAGTCATCTGAGTGATATAATGTTCACAAATAAAAATGCCATTAAAAGGTTAGTGTAATGGTTGTATTTAAAAAAAAAATTACGATTAATTATCATGTTATTTCATTTAAAAAATCATCAGGTCCTTCTGGTCTTTCTCAGTCTGTATATAGTTAAAGGCCAGTTTTGTTATGTTGCACAATTACTGATGGAAATCAAAGCAGTGCTCTGTGAAAATATAATTAACCAGATAAAACATCTTGAACCGTGTCTAACACTATCATGACATCTTAGACATGAACCTCAGCACAATGAGTTCATTGCTAGCAGCACATGGCAGCGATCAACATAAAAAGAGTACCTGTTAACTTACCTTGTTTACCAGGGGAAAGGCATTTTCGTCGCTTCTCATTCGTTCGTTTAATCTGCCTTTCTATTTTGACCCCACTTATTTCTATAGTGTGTACCATGGGGTAAAGCTTGGTCATGATACGGGTAATGGAAAAAGACCGTCTGAGGTTATTCTGTCAGAGCAGGCAGCTTTGCTCTTTCCTTGTTTTCCAAGGAAAGGAAATATTCCAACATCCTTTCTGTAGTGTACCTCATGGGTTAATGCTTGGGTCATGACCAAGGTCATGACCTAGGCTGTCTGAGATCATTCTTTCATAGCCAGCAGCCACGGTGTTCAGACTTCAGGTGTGGAAAAATCATACATTTTACCCCAGCTGAGGTTCATAATTGTTACAGCACAGGCAGGAGAAATTAAATTTAACAGAGTGTGGAGGTGTTAGACCCTCATGTCTGCTGTGTAACTCATGCTCAGGGAAGCTTGTAGTCTAACAGATGTATTGCTAAAACAGAGCTACAGGGCACAGACAGAATGTCTGCCAAGGATACCAAACAACAACAGAAATCAAGTAGGTGGAAAACGTAGAATATGTAATAAAGCTGTGATGAATTTAAGGGTTGAGCAGACATCTTGTATCTCTAATTGCATCAATATTGATAGAATGTGACGCTACTGATCGGTGACAAACTGTCTTGCAGACATCGAGTATAGTATGCACACCAAAGTCAAACAAATAATTGTATTTCCTATAACGAGGACGACATGTTCTTTGTAAAGGGTGACTGCGCATCGGGTAAAATGTAGCTGCATCAAAGGTACGGCACTGAGATGGGATTGTTATTTTTATTGTGAGCTACATCCTGATCCTGAAGCTCGCTGCTTTTGCATCTGAGGCAGATGAGTGAGTTTGAACACAGAGAAGCAGTGAAGAGGTCAAAGATCCTGCTGAGACACAAGCTGTTACGGCTGCTACATTACCTGCAAGAGTGTCAAATTAAAGATTTTGTAAAAAAAAAAAAAAACACCCTCCAGTTTCAGAGCTAAGACGGTTCAAACCTCAGTGTTTGTGCTGATGAGATGAGTTAGACTGCTTTCACGTATAACGCAACAAAACTGGCTTTCACATCAAGATGGCTTTAACTTGTTTGACGGTCTACTAGCAGGCATTAGTCCACAGTAATTGGACATACTGTGATGAGGAGATGAGACAGTCCTATAGTGGTTTGAGCTGTAGGAAATTGGGAAATTCTGCATGTGCGTCTCGGTGCCTCAGGCAAAGGGTCACTGCCCTGACATTTACCACCACCAGTGATCAATGTCTAACAACCGATAGAGGAAATAACAGAACGTTGGATCAAAACTAAAGCAGAAGTCAGTCCACGTCAGTTCTCTGTCTCCTACGTCATACACTATGATGGCCCCGTAATTGCAAATCTGTCAGATTCTCCTATAACCTGCGTCATATAGAAGGCTGCGAATTGTTACGTCTGGCTTCTCATATGATTGGTTTTTCCCCAACACATTAGATTAACACCTAAGAGAAGTGTTGGAAAAATTTTTCAGTATTCTGTAACCCTGGTCGTATTAATAAATACCCCGCTTCTCGGCTTGTTTTTGTTGCTTGCTAACCATTAGCTTGTACTTGACCCTGCTCTCGTTGATGGATCTGACTCTGGCGTGAGGTTCCGCTGTGGAGATTGCGAGATGGCAGGAGGTAATCCAGTTAAGGAGGTTAACTAGGAGAAATGGGCTGTCTTGCCACACTGTTTTGCTATAGCCGCAGCTGTGATGTATCACAGCAATTCGGCGCTACACAGGCAGCGCATTACGGAGTGGCACCAGCAGGGCTCATCACAAGGCAGAAAGCATCGAGGACTAATGGTCGAAGTGGCCTTTTTTTGTCATCATGCCAGAAGAGCTCCCATTTTCTTGGTTCACGGAAATTAGAGCTGAACATCTGCTTCTGTGCGGGATTGCAGTTTAAGTGTACTTGTCCTGTCTGAAATAATAGATTAAATGCCCTTTACTTAAGACCTTGTCTTTTCAGTCAGAGATGATTTAATTTCAGAATTTCAGGACCTGTATAAGGTGGAAAACTCTGCCCGCTTGTTGGAGCTCTAAGTGGCAGTTGGGGTTGGGTGCATTGCCCTAACCATGATACAAGCTCTGGTATTTTCCCTAGACAGAATGCTGTAACCTTTTATGCTGTTTTGTACTCGATGTTTAGAGGGATAACTTACACTATAGGGCATATTTTAAGGCAGAACATCACTGATGACCTTGGCCTTGCACTTGTTGTATCTACTGAACTTTAATGCATGAGTTCACACTGTTTAATTCAGGATAATTTTAGTTCATAATCTTCATAATGTTCAGGGTGAGGCAGAGACGTCTGACGATTTGTATTTGCTTATTTCTCAGACGCTAGTTTGATTAGAGTAGTGACTCGTGGGGGAAACAGTAGCTCAATTAATGGCATTTTAGTCAGCATGGATCAGCGGTCAGCACAACATCGTGCCTTCATTGTTGAAATGTTTTTTTTAAAATTGGCGACTCTGTGTCTGGTACTCAACAGCTATTTTGCATTAAGTTCAATATTCCTCGTCACGGTGCTGTGCCCTCTGGGAACACAATTAAAAAATGTTCATAACAACGCTTCTGCCTCGAAAACGAAACCACTCGGCAAGCCACGTATGGTTCGAAGGCCAGAAAATGTTGAAAGAGTGCATGCATCTGTAATGAGGAGTCTGCGTCATGCAGCTAGGCAACATTCTCTTGCTTTGGGAATTTCGAATACAAGTGTGCGGCGAATATTACGAATAAAAATGGCATTAAAATGTTGTATTTTCAAATAAAAGTTATTGTGTTAGTTCATTTCAAAAATCATCAGGTCTCTCTGGCTCACCCTGTATTTCATTATTCATGTCTGTGTGTTTATTGTCTGTACCGTATGCTATAGAAGTGCATCTCATTCCTTGTGTGTTCCCATGGACCCTCATTCTCCTGAAAGGAACTCCCTCTTGATGCTTGCTTTGACCATGCTATTGAAATTCCACAAGATGCTCCAGAGCGCTAGGTTGACTATGTAGGTGTTTGAGTTTTTCAAAAAGGATAGAGCGAATAAATATTGGCTGTATTGATCTTTATGTGTATGCATTTATCTGTGGAATGGAAATTTTTTTTCCAGTATTTGTGTCTGCCTGCAAATGTGTGTGCAGGAGGTTTGCCCAAGGGGATCCTTCCTGGCGGGATTCAGTGCTAACGTCACCTGCGTTGATTTATTACAGTAATTGTGCTTCATCAACATTAATACAAAATGGCATCGCAGTAACAAGCATCAGCAATTCTCTTCTAAACTGCCAGCACTGGGATAATCAATGAACAGTCAATAGTGAAACACTGGGCACAGTTTCAACTACTCATCTCCAGGTAATGAAGCGTTTAATCTCACTCCACTCTTATGATCGAGCACATTTCTCGACAACGTTTATGGACAAAGCTGATACAGAAATAGCAAGTGCACCCATTTCTCATCATGTGCTCTGATTCGGTCTCATTTGCACTGCGCTTATGTGCTCAGAGACCTTCTGATACCGCAGAGTATAACAACAAAAGAAAACCTGTTCTAGGAAACGTGATAAGAAATATGCACCAGGGCTAGAAAAAATAAACAGATGACTTCTAAACTTCTGATGTAGCAGCTGAGCACGGGTCAGTGCCTCAACACGCTTGGAGGAGAACACTAAATGCCACAGTGCTGTATGTGTGATTGAGCACTTGCTGCCTTGCTTCCTGTCACTTTTATGAAACTGTGACATTTTAAAAACAGCTCTTGCAATGAGTTTTCTTCTGCCATCAGTCCTGTTCAGCTGTCTTTTAGATTCATGTCTGTGATAGCCTACTCTTGCAAACCAGACTCCTAGCATTTTGGTAAAGAGTTTGGTACTTTCTCGCTGTGGTCAGAATTTCTCGCTTCTGAGATATACTTTGCATTGTTTTTATGCTGAATTAAAAAATTGAAGTGGCTTATAAAGTTTTTCAGCTACTTTTCATAGTGTTCAAAAGTTGCCTTTTCTTGCTGGAACCCTGATAAGATTACAAAACGTATAAGAAATCCTGTGGCCTGTGGGCGGAGCCTCTGAGGCTGATCCTGATTGATTTTGTATAATGCACTAATTATGATACATTATTGTTCTGTAGGAACATCGTACACAAGAACTTATATTGTCAATGCATTTTCTGGTTTTCTGGTGTTTGTATCTGCTATAAGATCAGTGATAAGAAGAACTAACTTGTTAGTTTAAATGTATTAAATGTAGCTATGTAACTATAAATGGATAAAAAGTTTTAGGTGTTGTACACTGAAATACCAGAAAAAACTGGTATAGCACTTAATACTTGGTAGGTCCCCCACGTGATCTTGGAGGGAACGTTGCACAGTCCTCACGCTGATGTTTGTTGAGGCCAGAGCATTGAATTCTGATTTTTCTTGAGGCAGTGTTACACGTCTATCATGTGAAACGATTCTTGCCAGCCGACGCTGGTCACGTTCAACCAGAGTCTTTTTACGGCCATGCTGCTATCATTAGTTCAAGATTTTGCAGGAAATCCTTGTAATGCTCATATGTGAAAATCTCATATGTGAAGTATTAAACCAGGCTGAAAATAATCACGCATAATCATGATAACTTGGACGCAACTAATGATGTTCATAGGTGGATGTGGTGTTGCTATGTACCAGTTTTTCTGGTACTTCAGTGTAATTGTCAGCAAATTGCTTTGGATTGACGGGAATAAAATACTTCGGGAATGGGAATGAATCAGCTTTTTTGTGGTAACAGTAACTCAGTTTTGTGTCGTGATTGTTTTCCTGTAAGAGCATGCTCCCAAGTGTTTGATTCTTCACATCAGAAACGTGCAAGATGCCGTCCCACCTAAAGGAAGTCAGCTGAGTGCCTGTGAGCACGTAGTGAAATTCCCTTGACCCCTCAGCTCTTGACTTAAAAGAATACTTCTATGTGGAGTGATGAGAGTGATGGGTTGTGAACACCCCGAGTCCCCCCCTCCTTACACACACACACACACACACACACACACACACACACACACACACACACACACACACACACACACACAGCCGTTTAAAAAAAAAACCCTGTCCCCCGCCCCCACACCCACCTCTCTCGGACACACCTCAGCCATGTGACACTAGTATCATCACCTCTTTAGGTCTTTTCTCTCTCAGCTTGCAGAAGGGACAGCACAGGAGACATGGAGACGAATAAATTAAGACGTTGCCTAGCCAACGGACAGAAGGGACTACTTTAGTACCCCGCTCTGGATATCAGTGCATAAGGCTACACACTTAATTATAAATTAATAGCTAACCACAACTGATGCAGTTCATGTAGCAGCTGGGAGAGAAAAGACAGCAGGTGGAGGTGCATTACGGTTTTGAAGAATAAAGAAAACAGCAACAATGGTTTTTATCCTCTGATTTTTATCCTAACCTGGGAAATGCTTAATCCAAGGGTGCAATGGCAGCTAGCATTGAAAATGAGCTTCCTTTCCTTCTTGCACACTTACTCACTCACACTCACACACAACACACACACACACACACACACACATACACATACACATACACACACACGCACATACACACACTGTTTCTCGCTCTTGTCTCCCTGTCACTGCTGGAGCAGGGCCCAGTACACCAGGCAGGGTGCTACACGGCCTATTTGCATTGACATATTGACACCCTTGTCAGGATTTATAAGTACAGCAAGGCAAAGCCTGGCAGAGAGAAAGAGAGAGAGAGAGAGAGAGAGAGAGAGAGAGAGAGAGAGAGAGAGATAAAGAGAGACATCCAATTCCAGAAAGGACTGTCTCTGTCTTTTCTTATTTTATTTTTTTTAACTAAATATCTTATTGCACTACCAGACTTCGTAAGGCATTGACCCCCCCAGTTTTTCCCCAGACACAAAATGACCAATATGCTAATCAGGATTCTGTCTGATAAACAAATTTAAGATTTTTTTTCCCATAAAAGTATTCCTATGGGAATACTGTGGACATTTCAGCTCCGTTCCTCAAGCCAAGCTTCCCCTCATTTATTCTGTTTCACCCTGCTAAAGTGGACATAATCAGATATCCGACCGAAAGAAACTTTGTTAATTGTTAATTATTTTCTCTTCCCGACGGATTGGCTTACTTCCTCTTGTTCTTTTTCACTGCCATTTGTCACGGGGGCTGACAGTTGTTATGGATATGTCCCTGGGTAGATCTGGAGAGGCAGTCTGGCATGCATGGAAGCCAGCTGCAGTGTTGTGGGTTCTGATGTTGAGACAGCTTTGAAATGGGCAGTGAAGCTGATGAATTTTAATTGAAGGATGCATGATTTTACAGATTGCAGTAATAGATTGATGAAGTGTGAGATAGATTGATAAAAATGTTATGAATTATCAGCAGTTACTAGGTTGAATCAGGAAAGAGCTTATAGTTATAATTCAACAAAACATTTTTTTAATCTGTTGATTTATTTTTATGAAATGATTATTTCGCTTTTCAAGAATTAATATACTGTATAAGTTTGAAGATTAAAAAAAAAATTCATACTTTAATGAGCCAAAAACCATAGTGCAGGTATCATATTACATATGTACTATACTGAGGATAAGAATTGTTCGAAATGCTGATCCTGGTCTCTGTTGAAGATCCTACCAATGATGGCAATAACAATAAACACAGTTTCTGGTCTCTATTGAGGATAAGAATCACTCAAATTGTTGATCCTGCTCGCAACTGAGTTGGAGAATCACTCACAATCCTGATCCTGCCCTCTATTGAGGATGAGAATCAGTCTGCTCAAAATGCTGATCCTGGCCTCCATTGAGGATGGAAAATTGCTGAAAATGCCATTACTGGTCTCTGTTGAGAATCTGCTCAAAATGGTGATCTGCTCAAAATGCTGATCCTGCTGTCAACTGAGGATGGGAATGGCTGTAAATGGTAATCTTGCTCTGTACTGAATTTGAGGATCACTCTATTGAATATGCCCACCCTGCTTTCTATTGAGGATGAGAATGGCTCAAAATGTTAAACTTTTTCTTTATTAAGAATAACAATTGCTCAAAATGCTGATCCCCGTCCTCTTCTCTCAAAATGTTAAGTATATTCTCTACTGAGGAAGAGAATCCCACAAGCTCCTTTTAGTCTTCTGCTGGTAATTGATTACCTCAATGTTGTTGCTATGCAAATGTCCAAAATTGACAGTAGCCACAGCCATAGTGCGCTTTGCATAGCCTCCTATTTATGGGGGCTTCAATGGGGCTGGCCAGATGAGCTTATTTTTGGATTTGTTTTAATCAACATTGCATAAAGAACAAGTGTGCATGCTGTAGTTAGGACCAAAATCTTTCTTTTACCTGTCTGCCGTTCTGGAGAACGTCATGAAGAACAGCGTGAATTCTGTATGTGAAAGACGCCCTGCAGGTTCTGTCTGAATTAAGAGTCTCCAGGCTTTAGCCCTATTGTTTGTGTGTGTGTGTGTGTGTGTGTGTGTGTGTGTGTCACCTCTGGCTTTGCTCCGCCAGCATGAACAAAAGTCACGCCTTGAGAGAAAAGGTTCAGCGCTCTCATAGGAGCCCTTCTCTTTACCTGCCTCTCATTTTGTTAGCAGTGTGCAGATAAAAGCGGCCTGAAGGAGAGAGGAAAAAATGCCTATGCGTCTCCTGCTTGGCTGATGAAGGCATTAGAAAGAATGAGATGAAAGAGTGTGTGCGTGAGTCTTTCACTTATCAAAAGGAGAGCTGGACGAATGGGGGTTGGTGTGAGAGAGAGAGAGAGAGAGAGAGAGAGAGAGAGAGAGCGAGCGCACGAACGAGAGTGCTAATCAGTAGCATTGCCCTGTCTGTAGGGTACTTCCTATTAAGATGGAGAGTTGAGGGAATGCCCTGAGCCCCCACCAAATGTCAGTGAGTCGAAAGGAGCTAAATGGCTGGACTGAGATCTCATTGACACCCTGAACAATCACAGTAATTGGAGGTAATGAGGGATCTTCTTTTGCACACCAGTCAGACAGAGCGACAGAACAGAAGAGAGAGAGGGAGAGAGAGAGAGAGGTGGTGGTGGGAAGAAAAAGAGGGAGGAGGAAGACAGATATTCCGATGCACTTGTGACCTGTAGCTTCTGCGTTACCAAGGCAACCTTGTTTTGTTGTAATCCCACGGTGAAACAATTCATATGGCGGCCTTGAGCGCTGCAATCCTCAGTTCGTAGGTAGTTACAGTGCATGCTTGTTTCATTAGGATGAATTTAGGAAACTAAAATTTCAACGCATGAGACTATTTAAATCTTTATATTTATAATTATGTCTGTGATTAAACCAAACTTACAGACATAAGGTTGGTTGATGCATTTTTTTTTCGTTTTTATTGTATTTTTCAAATTACATCACACAAAACCAAACCTCCCCCCCCTCGTTCCCTGATATACCAGACATAGGTTCATGAACATCACACCTACATTAATACAAAGTCAGTCTGAGATGAAATAATAATAATAATATTAATAATAATAATAATAATAATAATAATAATAATAATGAGAGTGAAAAAATACACAGACATCACACCTACATTAATACAAAGTCAGTCTGAGATGAAATAATAATAATAATATTAATAATAATAATAATAATAA
>JAOVVH010000001.1:27642225-27653982 GCA_028566435.1 Scorpiodoras heckelii
TTTCTTTCTTTCTTTCTTTCTTTCTTTCTTTCTTTCTTTCTTTCTTTCTTTCTTTCTTTCTTTCTTTCTTTCTCTGCACCCTATACTTTTTTCCTACCACATGTAAATGGCATTCCCTCCCACTATATAAGACATGCTGAGAAACTTTGCGACAGCATGCTTTCTGCTATAGCTACGTTTAGCTCAGCTTCTGCGACTAGCCTGTAGCTGTTCAGCTTGAAAATGGGGAATCAAAAATGCAGGTCAAACTTCCACACTTGATCCTTGCTAATGGGAGCTTGAGCACAAATTGAGCCAGAAGTCATGGTTTTAACAGGGCAATCGATGATGATGAAGGGTGGTCTTTTTAACGCAGTTAAGAAGTACCTGATGTTCAAGCTGCCTCTCTCACTATCTCCATGTCTCCCTGTCTGGCTGTGAATCTTTCCTGTCTGATCCTATCGCCGCTTGATAGCTTGCGTACTACATCTTCTCAGCAGCTTTAAGGCATAGGGTCAGGCCATGTAATCCCCTTATCTCATCTTGCTCTGAGGAGAGACTAGCGGAGTCACAATCACAGTAACTGGCAAAGGGATTTTGCAATATCTTGTTCGTTCTGGTATGCTGAGATCTTCTGTCACTATTTGTGCTAGTGCCTTGAATCCTTCCTGACAGATTTATTACCTGCAGATAAGGCATATACAGTTTTAATGCATACAGCACAGTACAATTTGATTCTTAACCATGATTTGCTAAACAGAAAAAAGGGTTTGTATTTTTATGATTAGCAGTAAGGGATTTCATCTGCATCTGGTTCATTCTTCAGCTTATTTAATGTTTCTGCTGATTCTGCATTGGCAGCCAAATCAGGTGCAGCCGTCCTCGATGCAGACAGTGTAACTAAGCTAATTAAAGCTGCATTATTGATAGATCTTTAAATTATTTAGAAGTAATAATAAAAGGAAGCCAACTGATAAACACAGTGTTAAATGGGTATCACTTTTTTAAGGCCAAGTCTTGGCAAGTTTGAGCTATCTTCTAGATCTTGTTCTCCATAGCTGTGCTTATATTTTGCCCTTCTATTTGTACTTTATTGGAGAAGCATGTCAGTGACCAGTGATGATGGTAAACATCTTCAGATGCTCCTGGACATTGGTGCACCATGATTTTTGGGAGAGGTTTGTAAGTCTGGTGTTCGGCTGCAAATCATATTAGGTTTATGTTAGTCTCTGAAGCCAGACTTTTAGCTAGCTTGTGTACTTCTTACTGTCAGTGATATAACCAACCATAAAGTTGTCCTTCATCCTATCACAAAAACACTTGGGTTAATCCTTTAACGAAGCTTTATTAACTAATATTCTTGCATTAAAAGCTCATTCTGACCCAAAACCCCAAGGTTTTCCTGCTGGATTTGCATAATTGTCATGGTCAAATCCTATCGACAAGGAATTCCCATCTCGGATATTGTTGCTGATATGTAAACAGCTCAGATTGGATTTTTCCACATCCAGTATGTGCCACATTGGGGCAGTGGTAGCCCTTTAGATTAGGACTGTCGATCAGAAGGTCAGAGGTTCAAGCCCCGACATCAGGGCTACTGCTGTTGAGCCCCTGAACCCACTGCTCAAACCAGCCACTAAGGGATACAATGCACGCATAGTGCCAGTCCCAAACCTGGTTAATGGAAGGGTTGTGTCAGGAAGGGCATCTGATGTAAAAACCTGCGCCAGATCAAGACACGGTGACCCCAATAATGGGAGCAAGCCATTAAAAAGCCATTTTCCTGTTAATTCAATTATCAAGTTATCGTAATTGATTACCTGTAATAGGCTCGGTCAAACCCTTAGTTGGCGTGTAGTCAGCAACCAGGATGCCTATGAGGATATTTGTCAGGCCATGACAAAGCAAGGATGAAGCCATCCTGGCTAGATTGCTAACATCAATTTAAGTAAAGATAAAATGTAATTTTTTAACGTATTTATTTAAAATACAAAGAAGCCAAAGATTAGGATATAATCTCTTCTGTATAATCCCTTCTACTTTTTGCAGCCGTGGTGATGCTACTAGGGAAATGTCTTCAGCTTAGCGCAGGGGATTGATGTAAACAATGATATAGGATATGAGCGAGATCTTACATATACGCAAGATATCAGATCTGTTTCAAAATATCAAACCTGTGCATCAAGGCCCATGATGCACAATGTTCCCGGGATAGGCTGTGGATTCAGCCGGCCAGGACAGAATGGATAATGGAAGAAAGTGAGTTAGTGAATTCGCAGAAAATAGTCTTGCATATTTATATTTGGTGTCTGTGTGTGTGTTGATTGCCTGCTTGGTCTGGAATTTGACCTTGATTACCTGCATTGTTTGTGGCTCATTAAAGCACCTCGTAGGGGGGTTGCAGCTCTCTGCTTCAGCTGTGTAATGAGGGTTGTGGACTCTCTCTCTCTCTCTCTCTCTCTCTCTCTCTCTCTCTCTCTCTCTCTTGTGTGCATGTACACTGTCTCTCTGGTCAGCATCTTTTTCTCTCTCGCTTTTTTTCTGACCACCCATCTTGCTGTCCATCCATCCATCCATATATCTACCATCCATCCATCTATCTCCCTTTTCCATGACACCTCTTTTCCTTTTCTTTCCTTCGTTCTCTGAATGTGCTCTTGTCCCGTGAAAAAATCCAGATGTAGAAATAATCAAGATATTCCTAGCTGCAGAAGCAAAAGTCCAGTGGGTGGCGCTGGACCCGATCCTGTAAACCTAATCCCTAACCCCTAACTCCTATCCTACGAGATGCTCTACATCATAAAACAATAAACACCTATGGAACCTGAAACACTCTCAGTTATATCCATCCCTACTTCTGGTTTGACTCTGCCCAGGTGGATGGAGCTAGATCCTGTCTGACTCCACCCTCTGTACTTTTGGTTCGACTCTAGCCAGGTAGGAGGATTTGGATCCTGTGTGACTCCGCCCTCTGCACTATTTGTTCTGTATTGAGCGGTATTTGGAAATGGCAGCAGTGTTGCTGTGTGAATTCTGGTTCTGACAGTTCCTCAACCTCAGCTACATCACTGCAATTTATAATTTTGCTCAAGCAGAGATGTTTCTTAATCCTGTTCATACAGTTAGTATTGTCATTTGTGACAATACTTGTGATATTTTCTAAATATCCTACTTTAAATCTTGTAGCTAAAATTAATCCGCCATGGCCCTGACCAGGCAGTTACTAGGGATGAGGGAATGGATCCTGTAGATGCATACCCTAATTGAGGCACTTGTTGAGTTTGATACCTGACCTCATGCCTGTAAGAAAGTAAAAACCTCTTAAATTTTTTGTTGTCACTTTTTTTACTTTTATGTCAAAAAAAACCCCAATAGTCCACCTTCTCTTCATATTTACACATGCACATATTTTGAACACTTACACCTGATATACCTTCATTACCTTTTCAAATTGTACCTGTCCAAAAAAACTAATTTATTCATTTAACTGCTTTGATCTGTTGTTTAATGAGCTGTGAAAACCGAGCAGGAAAAACTTCAATTCCTCAAAACATTGACAGATTTAAGAGCAGACTAACGAACAGGAGCAGATAAATAGTGATGCTGTGAAAAGGAAGGAGAAGGTGTAAAGAGTTTTCTCATCTATAGATCACAGAGCTAGAGCTGAAACAGGAACTGAAGCTTCGGCTTGGATCCTGTTTTGTGTTTGATTTGCAGGAGAAGAATCTGAACAGGTTGTAATGTAAACTGTAGATACATGTTTTCTTTGGTTGACGCTGAATGGTCGGATACCTCAGAGATACTGATCTAATTACCAACAAAGCATCCCGGTAAAAGGAAACAACCGATGAGGCAGAGAAGATATTATTTTTATTTATTAAAGAATGACCTAGTTCCTGTTATCGTACAATATAGCAGCTATAAACTGTTGTATACATTCACTTTCTTTTAAACTTAATAATATAAATAATGCAGCTGGTTACTAAGAACCTTGTCCTTCATGTTGACAAATTTCTTATGGTGGAAAACCTAAAGGATCCGCTTTATTGTTGTGACTGTTCTGAAGCGCTGACACTGGAGACTCCTTCCATCAGTGTTAAAACCTCACCATATATAAACGATTGTATTTTTCCTTTGTTAAATTAGATGAACTTTTTACAAAGTCATTAGTCTCCGATCATATGGAGCGTCCACCGTACAAGTCCCTGTGAATTAATGAGCTGTTGCTATAGAAACCGTAACGTACTAAGAGTGCATGAATGGATTAAATTCTTATAAGCATGTGATTTGCTTTGCATCCAGCAATAAAAGTATGAAAAATGAAAATTCTTGGCTGCATGCTGTAGATGTAAGTTATTTATATATTAAGTCTGAAGCATGTTAATACTAGCGCGTAAGTGAGATTTCATTTCTCTTTTTAATCCTAATTACCTAAGCACTTTCGCACGAAACACATACATTAGCGTGTATATCAACTTCAGTGTAGACTGATTCTTGTATCGTCAGCCTTTTTTCTTGTTGAATGCTCTTGCTGACAGTGTATTTATGCAAGAGTCGCTGTCATGGCAGACGGCTTATTAAACAGGGACGTCTGGTTGGAAGTGGGCGGCACAGCGGGGGTTAATTTGTCTGGGCCCGAGGCGGTAAGGGAGAGGGGAAAATGGAGCGATCGGGCTCTAATGAAGCAGCCGGAGGTGGCATGACTGACCATAGTATTGGTTTGATTATGAGCCGACGCCGGCTCCCCTTGCTGTGTTGTGTTACATGGCGAGCTAATTGTGTGCGGCAATTGCGTCCTAGGCAAGGGTGTGTTAGATTGACGGAGGAATAAATAACACGTGTACCAGGCTGTGAGTCACAGCAGATGGAATTGATGAATGTTCTCAACACTGGTGCACAGTTCTGCAAAGCGATGGCCGGTTAATACCTGTGTATTCAGTGACACGTGTGTTAACTGTATACACAGGCATATAAAATATATATATATATATTTATATATATATTAAACAGTTTGAAGACAGAAATTATTATATGATATGCTATGATACTCGTCTGTCAGCGAGAGGATGTTTTTGTATGCTATATCTGCATTGATCTTGTGATCTCGTCTTCCTGCTTTTAGGGTGGGGCCGTGTGTGTGTGTGTGTGTGTATGTGTGAAAGAGACACCGAGACGAAGATATGCATCTCAACAGGTCCTGTGAAACTCACAGATTGGTCGATCGGTCCCCTGGGAGATGAAGTTCCTCGCGTTTTATTGGCTGTCAGCCTCCAGCTGCCACTGTGAGCGAAGGTTGAGGGCGGGATGATATCTTTCCTTGTTGCTAGGTTACAGGTGTACCTGATGGGGCTGATAGATATGGATAGGGGGAAAAAAACAAGGGCGAGTGATTTGAGTCAAGAAATTCCTGAAACTTTCTGCGTGAGTGTTGATATGAAAACATTATTTCCTGTTCAGAGCTGGCCGAAGGTAATGTCTCGGGGTCCAGGCACTGATTGTGGCACATGAATTAGCAAATGGCTTCGGCTTTAAATAGACTCCTCATTGCTCAGTGCCATCCGAATTACAGCTCTGAAACAGTCGATCTGGGTTAAGTGAGGTGAATGATCATCACCTCTGCTGCTCATAAGTCAACAGGGATTGATGGATCAGTAACATAGAGCTCTGGCTTCAGAGGAGCATTTGGCCATAATAGCAAGCGGCTATATAGCACTGCCCGGACTATCATCACGTGCAACGCTCATGCTTACATGGAGACCTTGAAATGCTTTTGATGGAAAGAAAAGCATGCACAATGTAGCTGAAGATGTTTTGGATTTGGAGTGGTCAGGAACGTTTCCCTCGATGTGGTAATGCATGCATGAACAATACATGAAAAAGCAACTGAAATGCATGCTTCTGATTGGTTAAATCTGTGAATAGCATAACAGCTAGCAAATAAACAAACTAAGGGACGTTTTCCATTTGAAGTTTAGGTCGGTTAAGTATGAACTCCTAACGACACTGGTGACCTTTTATAAACATCATTACAACGCCATTACTGCTCAGTATATTGCCATGGCAACAAGCACATGTGCACGAATAAGCATTTGAAACGATCCTCAAATATTTTAGCGGGATTTAAGCCTGTAATCCGCTCCTCAGCTAAGCCTTTACATATGAAGATTCTTAATGTTTTTTCTCTTTCACATATGTTCTGATCTTGATTGTAGACTGTTCTTAAATGCATCTTGTTTTATTTAATCCACATTCTGTGTGAAGTCTTGCTGTAGAGACTCCAAGTTGTTCTAAGAACTCTTTGACCTGAGTTATGACTGCTTTTAAATACTATGAAGTACCTGAAAAACTGGTATAACAGTTAATACGTGGTAGGTCCCCCACGGGATCTTGGAGGGAACGTTGCACAGTCCTCACGCTGATGTTTGTTGAGGCCCCAGCATTGAATTCCGATGTTACTTGAGGCAGTGTTGCACGTCTATGACGTGAAACGATTCTTGCCAGCCGACGCTGCTCACGTTCACGTTCACCCAGAGTATTTTTACAGCCACACTGCTGTCATAAGTTCGAGGTTTTAGCCAGAATTCTTGTAGTCACCTTACACTCTTTAAATGCTCATATGTGATAATTGCAAAATCGGGATAACTTGCCATTCTCAGAGCAGAAACAGCTCTAGAAGCTTCCATGGATGTCTGTCACTTTATATACATGCTGATGGATGCAACCAGTGACGTGCATAGGTGGCGTTGCTGTGTATTTTTCATAGGTTCCAGTACCAGTTTTTCTGGTTCTTCAGTGTACATGTACACAAGATTACTGCCATGCACATCTTGTGGGCTTTTCCTTCCATAAACTGAATAAACAAACTAATCTCATACTTAGGCATGTTTCTAGACTTATTGCATTCAAACAGTAACCAGTTTTCCTCTTGCAGCCTTTAAACCAACTGAAAGGCCTATTTTGTGTACAGGAAATACTTTTGAATGGTAGGTCAGAGTTTTCAGTTTGAGACGATGATGGCGTAAACTTTTAAAGAGAAACAGATCTCATTAGTATATTTAACATTGCTGTAAATGAAATCGATAAACATTTTCAGTTTGAAGGAGATGTTTGACTGTAGTGCAGACTGTAGTGGTTGTGGCTTCAGACTGGCCTTTGGAGTTGGGTCAAAGGAGCCAGTTTGACAAACAAGGTGGTAGAAACAGTCAGTCTACTTAAAGAATAAAACCTTGCTAGCTAAGTTTGATTTCACAGAGTTTTTGGATAGCTATGTGCCATAATGTAACAGTTATAATTCTGATCAGTTTAGTTTGTAAATTGATGCCAACTTTCAAAATATTCCAGCGGCGATGCTCTTGCTTCACAGTTGGAATGAAATCTTTAAATGAAATTTTCTTGTGGTTAAGTTACAAAAGAGAAACAGAACTTTATAGTCGAAAATGTCAAAATTGCACCATGTGAAGTGTTTTCCTAGGCTGCGTTTTCCTATCCTGTTCTTCTGAGCATGTTTCTTTTTCCAAAGCTGGAGCGTGCGCTATAAGATGATGGACACCTCCAGTCCTCGGTGTGTCTTGAAGCTTGAAGCTGTGAAGTGATGTAGTGCATACGCTGTTACGCATCTCTCTGATTGGCGGATAGAGAAGCCGAAATTGACCTTTAGGAGAAGGATTTACATTTGCTTTGCCGGATTGGGTCATTTGTCAGCATGTTCATTGGGCTGCACATGAGACACTTTCAGGCTGGTAAACTATCTGGGTATAAAATGAGTGTTTGGTTCAACAGAAGTGAATGAGTTTAAAGTGTCAGGAATAACCATTACCTGGAATGGGTTAGAAATGGGCTAAAAATCATTTTAAAAGTTAAAAAATTAACAGTTTTAAAGTTACATTTTAAAAAATGGTAAAAGAATCATTAAGTATAAGAGTTCTTCTTGATTAAGGCTCAATAATCAGTTGAATCAGTTCATCTAGACAAAGTTTAATGGGAGAAACATTTAATTACTCATCCAAGTGACTTCTTCAGTCTCCGCTGACTGCAGGTATCCCCGGTGTTATGAACAGCACAGCTGCATAATGACCAAAACCAGCATAGTTGCATAACAATGAAACTGGTGATCGGATTCAGATGCAAATTGCCGGACCATTAATTAAAGTGGTCAGTAATTATAATGCGCTATTCACAGAGGATTAGGGAATATCAGCTTTCACAGCATTGTAAGATGGTGATAGAAGTACTCTTAGGTCAGAGATAAAGTTGCTTTTAACTATGCCGTCACATGTGCATGATGGTTGCCTCACATATCCTGCGCCCGTCTGGTGCATCAGCTGTGCATGCCCTTGGAAATTAACGCTACGTGTCCGCAAGACACAAAACTCATCATGGTCGCCGTGTCCTTGATTTAGGGGCCTTTTAAACCATCTACGAATGCGGCACTGTCACTTTTTAGAGTTAACCCAACACTAACGTCCTTGAGTGTCGCCATGTTTATTGGTTACATCATGCAAATCCGGACATTCTGTATGGTCTGAGCTCACCGGGGTGTAATTTAGCGGAATCCTCCAGTAACATGTGTAGTACATACAATAGGCAAGCCGGTTGTCTGCATGAATGTGCGGTTAAAAAGCAACTACATTACTGTGCAGAAGTCTTAGGCACCCTTTTGTTTTTAGGTACAATTTTCTTTACTGATAGTTTTTTTCTACATTATTGAGCCAGTTCAAAAAGATTTTATATTTCCAAATGTTACTTTTCCAACAAAAGTCAAAGTCCAGACAAAGTCTCCAGAAGAGCTGTGGCAGATTCTCCAAGACACTCAGTAAAACTTAAAAGCTAATTTCCTTATAAAACTGCACACATTGTACCTGGGAACACCGTTTAAGAAAAAGGCACCACATATGGACTTCCTTGAGTTTATTACTGTTTACTGCACTTTATAAAGTGTGTTTTCTTTTATGTAGAAACATCTTCATTATTTTCGAAGACGTCTTTGCTTTACAGCGAGTTTTTGCATGTGCCTAAGTCTTCTGCATCGTACTGTACAGTAATTAGCTGGCAAGTTTAACTGAGCATCTTGGAGAATCTGCCACAGCTCTTCTGGAGACTTTGACTGTCACACTTACTTCTTTTTTGCAGCAAGTCCCAGCAGCCTTCATTATGTCTTTTTGTCTGAAAAGTGGTCTGTTATGTAATGTGTTGCTTTCATTACTGCTTTCATTTTGTTGGAAAAGTAATGTTTGGAAACATAAAATCTTTTTCTACTTACTCAATAATGCAGAACTAAAAAAAACACCAACATCAATTACTAAAAACTACTGGGTGCCTAAGACTTTTGCATAGTACTGTATATCTCTGGCCTTAGGCTTCCTCAGAGCAGGGATGGCCGTTCCCTCTTCGCAAAGGTGGCCTCTTTGGCTCCCCATTCAAGGATATGCAATTCCTCATCCTTGAAAGAGTGGCCACTGGCCCGTATGTGGGTGTGGGTGTAGACCACAGAGTCCTTGCCTGAGGAGATAGCTTTTTGGTGCTGTCCACTTTGCTAGTGGCTGTTTGGTTTCCCCAATGTACAATTCAAGGTAATCCTCCCAGCACTTAACAGCTTACACTGTTTGTGCCAGGGAACCCGATCCTTGGCGTGGATCAATTTTTGGCGCAGCATGGTTTGAGGTTTGAAAGCAACCAAGATGTGGTGTTTGGAAAATATGTCTTTCAGCCATTCAACAATCACCACTGGTTTACGCGTAGACAGCGGTTGTACTTCTCCTCTCATCAATCATCTGGTGCATTGCTTAGTTGTCTTCCTGGCTTTGACATATGACCAGTTAGGAATACCATATTTACCCAGGGCCTGCTTAATGTGGGATGTCTCCCCTTCCAAGGCACTTGGGGGTGCTGTTGGCTCAGGGGTACATTGTCCTGATGACTGTGAGAGTTAAACCTGAAATACTGATCAGTATGTGTTGGTTTATGGTACACATCAACCTTCAAATAGCTCCCATCACAAATAGCAATTTCGTCTATGACGGCTAACCTGTCTTTTTTCATATCCACCCTGGTGAAGTTGTCAGAGACAAATACGGTACTATCTGAGATTTAATTTTAACCCAGGTATCGTCTAGATATCTGAATCGCTGGCTAGCTGGTGTCCCTGAATAGGATCTCGTAGCCCTCTTTTCCACTTCCTCCTTGGCAACAATAATGAAGCTGTGGAACCCGTAGCGCACCCATGTTTCTGCCTGTAGTGGCATGTTTCTGCCCCGTGTATGTGAAGTGGGTAGAATGGGTAGACTGAAGACACAGCTTCAGTAGCAGACACACTTGGTCTGTGCTGGGTCTCTACGTCAAGATGGAAGCTACGTCATACAAGACTATCATTTCATTCGTCTTCATAATGATGTCCATTATGTCATCCACAAATTCCACATTGTTCTGAATGAGATGTTCAGTGCTGCCTATCAATGGGTTAAGAATAGATGTCAGAAACATGGAGATGTTGTAGGTCACTGAGTTAGGCTAATCATGCTAACTCACTGGCTGTAATGGCACATCCTGTTTATGTATCTTAAGTAAACCCTGAGATACATAAGGGCCTCCCCTGGTTATTATCTGTAGCACAAAATTCTGTCAATAGCATTGACCTTTTCTAACAGTTTCAAACAATGTCACCTAATTTCTTGAAACCACTACCTGGATTTTGTTTCTTTTTCTCCATTTGATGGCTTGCTCGCATTCCTCAGGGTTGCTGCGTCTTAATCTGGTACAGGTTTTTATGCCAGATACCTTTCCTGATGTAACCATCCCCTCGGTGTCTGGGTTGAGCATCGAGTTGAGGGCCTTGCTCAGGGGCCCAACAACGGCAGCGCATTCCTCTCGACAACCCGGAGTCCTGACCTACTGGGCTACCACTCCTCCCCATGTTATTCAATGTGTTCTTAAATAAAGAGGTCACAGAGGCCTGCTTTTCTTAATGTTTACTTCCTGGTTTCCTCAGCAATAAATTTAACTGAACTGAGACTTACTCAGTGTTTAGTCCGCGATTAACGCAGCTGTGACATGATCAGTAAGCAGCACCGATCACAGCTTCGTGAACCTTTTAACCTTTTCCTAGAATCCCAGGCTTATTTGTTTCCACACCCTCTTCTTCAGTGATGGAGAAGAGCCCACCAGATGTGAAAGGAATGAACAAGATAAAGCACTTTACAGCACACGGGAGTAGTAATGCTTCACTGAGATTTTATTCGTATGACGTTGCACAAGGTTTATGCGCAGGACTCTGTAAATCACTTCCAGTGAGGACACTTCTTGGAAACATACCATATCAGATAAATGTCACACTCACACACACACACATATGCATGCACACACATGCTCATTCATTTCCTTTTTTCTTCTGTCACTTTCTCTGAATTTTTTCTGCCTGTCAATCTCAGTGTCAGTCTTTTTTCTCTCTCCTTCACACAATCTTGATCTCTCACTGAAACTCCTGTCCTTCAGGACACTCTGGTCACTATAAGGGTTGCCAATGTGACAAAAAAAATTATATCAGGATACATCAAGACATTTCTGTAATACACAGCATGTTATCACAACATGTATTTCCTAACCAACTGCCATCAAAAAGTTATATACATACACCCATTAGGCATAACCTTACGACCACCTCCTTTTCTCTACACTCATTGTCCATTTTCTCAGTTCCACTTACCAAATATCTGCACTTTGTACTTCTACAATTACAGACTGTAGTCCATCTGTTTCTCTACATACTTTGTTAGTCCCCTTTAC
>JAOVVH010000001.1:27715531-27727434 GCA_028566435.1 Scorpiodoras heckelii
CTGTCACACTTACTTCTTTTTTTGCATGTAAACCCCAGCAGCCTTCATTATGTTTTTTGTCTGAAAAGTGGTCTGTTATGTAACGTGTTGCTTTCATTACTGATGTACAAACACTTTTGTGTAACATTTCATTTTTGTTGGAAAAGTAACATCAGTAACAAAAGCTGTACCTAAAAACAATATGGTGCTTAAGACTTTTGCACAGTACTGTAGGTTATCATAGTATTAGCATAAAGCACAAACTATTTGCGATACACTACTGAGGTTTTGGAGGCAGCCTTGTAGTAATGTATAATATTTGTGGTACTATATGTTTTATTGTGTGGCATTATTTATTATGGCTAAGTTGGCCTAAATATAGGATTTATTTTAAGCAGAAATGTACTCAAGCGTTAGAGTATGTTAATGCATATGAATCATTTGAATGATTTTATTTAAAAAATGAATAGCCATCTAAAAAATGACAGTGCAACTCTGACTCATGTATATGAATTTATTATTTAGCATGATCCTGTGATTCAGTGTATATGCTCTTAATATGTTTAACAATATTTATGATTTTTGCAGTGTTTAAATTAGCATGGTCTCCTTCATTCCTTAGCAAATCATACATTTTCATGTTTGACACCTCACTCTGCTGTTTTGGCCAGATTTTCGCAGCTTTCCCCTGTGGGATGATGTAAGCGTCTGGCTGTTGTAGGTCAGAGGCTTTGCACCATGTGGCCTGAGGTGACAGTAAGCCAGAGGAAATATGGCTCAGAGAGAAAAGCTCGCTCATCTGCTCCTCCCAATCCATCCTTTAATCTCCTCAAATTAAACGGAGTGACCAGAGAGGTGAAGAGAGCGAAGTGAAGAGAGAGAGAGAGAGAGAGAGAGAGAGAGTCTGCAGTGTGTGTGTGGTAAAAAGAAACGCAGTGAGAAAGGGCGTCAGTGTTTAGATGGCTTCTTCTTCTGTGTTTTGACCTGTTCTGCTTGTAATTCCTGGAAAAGTTCCACCTTGTCACTGAATATGTGTTTAGAAAAGATGCTTTCAAATACACCACAAATAACTTGCCATACCAGAAGGTGGACATGGCCTTCAGAAACTCGGAAGACCTAGTGTGGAAGAAAAAAGCAACAACAACCATAGCAACCCTCATATATTCATTCATTCATTATCTAAACTGCTTATCCTCTGCTTGGTCATGGGGGGTGCTGGAGCCTCATTGGGTGGAAGACAGAGAAACCCCCTGGACAGGTTCCATTACAAGTCAGACACACAGATAGACATGGAAGAAACCCATAGAGAGACAAAGGGAGAACATGCAAACTCCACATAGAGAGGACCCTCTCTAATTTCATGTGCACTGAAGTACCAGAAAAACTGGTACCGGAACCTATGCAAAATACATAGCAACACCATCTGTGAACATCATTGGTTGCATCCATCAGTGCACATATAAACTGATAGACATCTATGAAAGCTTCTAGAGCTGTTTCCTCTGTGAGAATGGCAAGTTATCACGATTCTGTGATTTTCAAAATGGTTCAATAGTTGGAGCTCGTGAGATGGGTCGTAACATTTCAAAGGTAGAAGCAAAGTTTGGATTTTCACGTATGAGCATTTCAAGGGTGTACCGTGACTACAAGAATTCCCGCAAAACCTCGAACTTACGACAGCAGTGTGACTGTAAAAAGACTCACGTGAGCAGCGTCGGCTGGCAAAGAATCGTTTCACGTGATAGGCGTGTAACACTGCCTCAAGTAACATCGGAATTCAGTGCTGGGGCCTCGACAAACATCAGTGTGAGGACTGTGCAACGTTCCCTCCAAGATCCCGTGGGGGACCTACCAGTTTTTCTGGCACTTAAGTGTATACTGTGTATCTCATATAAATGAGATAATACCCCCAACAGAATGCTGTTATAATAAAATAATCAGTGATTTTAGTTTTATTAAAGATTCACACATCCATTTTTAGTTACATTTAATGTAGGGGTATATAACTTCTTGATTCCTACCTAACATAATACATAAAAATCGGTTTTTATTTTCTTTCATTGCATTTTTCATCTAGTGTTCTCGGAGTCATCTCACCCGTTGCTTTTTTATCCCCAAGAAGCAGAAATATCAAAATATTGTTACAGGCTCCCTCCTACGCATCAGCACATTGTTTTTTAAATGTTGCCTTCGCTCTCTTGTTTTTGGAGAGCAGGGTTCCTCACTGTGTGCTTAGAAAGCGGGAAATAAAAGGGAATGTGATGAGAGGTTAGAACAGGGTGTTGCTAATCCTTACCCCTGCTCTTCACAGTGTGTGTGTGTGTGTGTGTGTGTGTGTGTATTTAGATCTTTGTGAGGACCGAAAAGTACCCAAGGTAAACAATGTCCTCATAATTATAGGAGAGTAGGAAATGTCCTCAAAAAGACCCGGTCCCCACAAATAAGTTATGTTATGCTTTTGTTAGAAAAATTTTTTTTTGTTTGAAATTAAAAGAAATGTTTCAGTTATTGAAGTTGAGGTCAGTGGAAGGTCCTCAGAAAAGTAGGAAAAAAATTATTATGTCTAATGTTTGTCTTTTCAAGTGTATGATTACAGGTGTTTTGTGTGTGTGTGTGTGTGTGTGTGTGTGTGTGTGTGTGTGTGTGTGTGTGTGTGTGTGTGTGTGTGTGTGTGCGTTTACTTTGTGCACACGTTTGAGAATAGTTTTTCTCACCGGATGAGAACATGTCGATTTCAGCGTGGGAGTCGGTTGAATTGATGAATGGGAATTTTATTACGTGAGAAGCAAAGCAGTGACCTGCGTAGACCTAATCTCAGACAACCCAAGGCCAACCCAAGATCGGTAAAACAAACCGCACAAGCAGGTTGAACAGATTTATTGGAATGATGAAGAATCGGTGACGTCCACATAAAAATGGAGGTTTAAGTGCACCCAAGATGCATTTAAAGTAGATTTAGATCTGATTAATAGACACGTCAGGATGCATGAGGACCGTTTTAGTCTGATGTTATTATACAAGTAAAATCTATCCATTTTTTTTCCCCCAGGTGATATTTAAGTTTAGTCCTAATACAATTTTAGTGAGGGCAGTCTTCAGTGAATGCTTTTTCCTGGTCAGGGCTGTACTGGATACCGAGCCTATCCCGGGAACACTGGGTGTGAGTTGGGAATAGTCCCTGGATCGGACACCAGTGGTTTTATATAAATTTTATATAAAACATTTTTGAATGTACAGTGCGTTTCAGAAAGATTTGAAATCACTATGTCTCTGTAACCACGAACCACCCATGAATCAAACAATTACCACTTGATAGGGTGTGGCATGGACTTTCATATGATTACCTAGATGCTAGATGCATCTCCCAGTCCACAAACAGCCCCTAGCCTCAACGTTGTACAGGATCCCAAGACTTGGTGCTACACTCTTGACCCCCAAGATCCCCAGACATTACTGTACACCCTGCGAATTTGTCTTGTGGGGATGCATCAAAGACCAACTTTTTGTGCCACCATTAGCAATTACTCTGGATGATATCAAAAAAACAGAATCACAGCAGCGGTGACCTCACATAGAGTCGGCACATAGAGCATTTAGAAAATGGTTACTGAAACTTGATAACTCATTAAACCATTTGTAAATTTTTGTATAATTGTAACATGTTACCATCCTTAACTTTTTCAAACACCCTGTGTATACTGTGTGCCAGAACAACTGGTATACCAGTTAATACTTGTAGCTTCCTTACAGGATCTTGAAGGGAAAGTTGTACAGTCCTCACGCTAATGTTTTTCTGAGGCCCCAGCAGTGTTGAACGCCTATCACGTGAAATGGTTCTTGCCAGCCGATGCCGATCACGTTCACCCGGAGTCTTTTTGCAGCCACACTGCTGTCATGAGTTCGAGGTTTTAACTGAATTCTTGTACTCTAGGAACATCACTGAAATGCTCATACGTGGAAAATCCAAACTTTGGTTCTACCCATGAAATGCTATGACCCATTTCATGAGCTGCAACTATTAAACCTTGTGTTGAAAATCTCTAAACTGTGATAATGTGCCATTGTCACGGCGGATATGGCTCTAGAAGCTTCAACAGGCGTCTATCGCTTTAGATACGCACTGGCGGATGCAATCAATGATGTGCATAGGTGGTGTTGCTATGTACTTCAGTGTATAACTCTGTTAATAATGACGTAATATCTCTAGTCCGGTTACTGAAATTCTTTTCAATATGCTGACGTGTTTTTTCTGCTAAAAACAGCTGTACATTTTGGTAATTATAGTCTTTTCTCCACAATCCCTATTTCATCATCTTTTCCTTATCATGGTCGTGTCTCAGATGTTTTAGGAAACATAGCTTCTTTTTCAAGTGTGCTGTGCAAAAGGGTGCTAGATTAAAGAGGTATACATTTGGTATTACTGAGGTGTACTTAGTAAAAATTAAACTTTCAGAATAACATCTATGCATACATCATAAAACGGTTCATGATCAATACAGTTATCCTGTGGCTACATTACCTAGACATATGGTCGTGTTTGAATAGTACTTTGGATTAAACAGTTGGTTAATTGGCCAAAACATTATGTGAAACATTATTTATTAGGTATTAAAATTTTATTAGTGTTCACTCTGCAGCACTTATGAAATATTTCCTGTCCTCTTTATAATTGCAGTCTGCATTCCTCACTACAAACGTGGTCATGGATGCACAAATATGGATGTCACATGACACAGATGTGATTCAAACCAGCTGTGAGTCCCACCATCAGTAGCCTACTTCCTACTTCCAGGGTCACCACCCTGCAGAGTTTCAAGCTTCTTCATTCTTCGCTTGAAGGCCATCAACATTCAGAGATGCAGTGATGGGGAACTCAGAGCAAATTCATTACTCACATCCTGTCAGTGGATCAGTAGTGGATGAGTAACGGATCACAAACCTTCACGCTCAGCACTAATTGTGTGAACTGCATGTCGGAGATATTAATTGCTTCCTCCGTATTAGCGCTCTGGAGTAAACAAGGCGTGAGCGGAGAGGCCATTATGTAATCAGCTCTTTGTAGACACGTTGTTCTGGCGCTGAAATGTCAGACAGGTAATAATAGTCCAAAATGTCAGGTGAAAATGGCAGACATTCAATAATAAGGCAGAGAGAACGTGGACCATGTGCACACGCTGCTGTGGCATGTTCCTCCACCATATTAAGGAGAAAAAAAGGGTAGGACAATAGAGTAAGAGTAAGAGGGCAAGAGGTTCTGAAGGAATTACACCTAAGCTGTGGTTATGTAACTGCATACTCACTTCCTGCTTGCTCATTTTCTGAAACTTTTTTTTTTCCTTTGCTGTTTCTGATGTATCCTTTGGAGATATATTTAAATGGCCCGCTTCCAGGTTTCACACACTTGTCTCAGTTGTGGGAACCCTTTGTACACGATCAAGCATAGACTGCAGCACTTTCCTGACAAATACATCTGGTTTGATGAATTTGATGTGGCACTTTGTATGCTGGAGATCCTTTGGGGCTATTTTGCCTTTTTTTCTTGCACTGTTTCTCCTTTTTCTCCATACCCGTGCTAGCTCAGTGTTATCTAACCCCTCTTTCTCTATCTTCTTTGGTTTCTTCCTGTTTTAGTTTCCTCCTTCTTTCCCCACATCCTTATTCTCTGTCTTCCCAACTGGCCCCTATTGCATTATTAATTGGATATTAATGATTTTCTGACTTGCCGACCTCTAGGTTTCCATTAGTTACCTGTAGGCTGTGGAGTAGCTGATGAAACTCTGAGCTCCTGTGCAAGGCCAGGAAACAGGGCAGCACTAATGAGAACTGCACTTTTACAATCATTAACATACAGAAAGAGAGAGAGAGAGAGAGAGAGAGAGAGAGAGAGAGAGAGATATGGGGGGTGGGGGGCACAGGAAGAAAGACAGAGTTGGGTTGGGTCCACATCCCAGAGAAGAAGACAACACAGAATGCATATTCTTACAAATGCCATATATTTAACATCAGTTTTACTGAGTCCAAAGTCTGGACTTCCAAAGTGTGTCTGCTTGATGGGGTTTCTTGGGGTTTTGGCTTGAAATGAGGCACCACCAGACATGTCCTTGTAATACACCCTTCCTAGGGTGCTGTACAGGCTGGGTTTGGATAAGTAACGCTGTAGGAAACCCTTTCTCCTTTACTGATCATTAGCATTCAGAAGGTCAATGCTGGGGTCAGTGAGAAGCCTCTATGCCCTTCCAGGGACACAAAATCACAGGTGTGGTCATGTTTCACTTCCAACACGGTGTTTAAAGCAATTGCCAAATAATTTTAGCAGAGTTCAAACAGGCCAGACATGAATACTGCTTTTAAACACAGATGTCTGCTTGTTAGTAGGTACTACAAAGTACTGTGTTTGAATAACCTTGAAATGTTAGCTATAGAGGAGATTTCTAAATCTAAATTGGTTCAGTGGTTAAGACTTACTGATCAGAAGGTTGGGGTTCAAGCCCCAACACCTCCAAGCTGCCACTTTTGGTAGAGTGGTAGAGAAGATTCCCATTATTAGGGGTCCAGTCAACAAATGTGTTAGGACCACTAATATTGGAAATCTCTGTATCTACCATTTCAAGAAATTGCCAGATAATTTTGGAGGAGATGGACCAGGCCGTACTCAAGCACTGCATTGGTTATAATGACTGTACATAATTTGACTAATTCTGAAGTGGTAGATTTACCAGTATTAGCAGTAAAACTTTAATGGTGAGAGAAGGTACAGTTAATAGGAATAGATACACCAAATGTGCAGCATTTCCTCACCTACTCAGGGAACTAAAGGAGACCTGCATCATCCTGATGGTGGCATTATAGCAGGGGCGGATCTAGGTATGGGCAATATGAGCAACTGCTCAGGGAGGCATCTTGCTGGGGGTACTATGGGGCCATGGGTGCCACCTTTGGGCAAGCAAGCAACTCTCACAAACGCTCAGCTCTATAAATGAGATAAATGTAAGTCACTCTGGATAAGAGTCTCTGCCAAATGCCATGAATGTAATTGTAAATGTACTCTACTGTAAATGGTCTCCCAGTCAGAAGATGTGGAGGGGGCCAATGGAAGGTTGACTTCAGGTATCCCCATTGGAAGCCTGAAGTAGGGGTAGTGGAGGAATCTATCAAATAGGGAACCTTTGACTTTGTACAGTTGTACAACAATAAGTAAAATCAGTCAGACTACAATATGTAATATTACCAAATAAACCACATTTTATAATATTGTGAAGATATAGTTTCACAGATGTATAGTATTGTTTCATTTTTTATCATTAAGAATAATATAAAACCAGTCTGCACACCTGGTTTAATCTTGACTCTTGGCTGACAGTGTTGGGGATTAATGGGTAGGGTAATGTATTGATGCTTAAGTGCCAAACACAAATGGGTTAGAAAAGGTCTGAACCATCAGGTGCCCAGTTTAGGAAAAAGAGGAAAGAAGACGATGAGAACACAAAAAATAAAGCTATGTAAAAATGTACTTGCAGAAAATTGCATTTTAACAACATGTGCACTGCTAATTTAAGCCAAAATAAGCAGCAGTATTGTTACATATTTAAAAAGAAATACACATATACAGTATATTAACCTCTATATTTTATATGGCAAATTTGTTTTGAAGGAGAAGCTGTTAAATAGGAGGGCCAGGACTAGCTTGGTCTGAATCTGAATCGGCTCCATAATTGACTATATAGTGCAATAAGTAGGGTGTAGAATGTATTATTAAATACTTAGTGTGCAGGTGTTTGGGATAGGGAAAACAGTAAAAGAGTTGGTTTTGGTTCTACTCTTCTATGGTGGTTTTAATATGTTATCCAACCTACAGTGGGAATAGATTATAAAATTATGCTGGAACTAGTTATTGATATAATTATTCAAATGGTGATATTTGTTACAGTTGGTGCAGAATGGTTGTTTTTTTGTTGTGGAGGTGCCATACAAGCTAGAACCATCACATCGCTTTTTATACTTTTTGCCATGTATACGTAGCTTCTATTTTACTTTCCCCTGATTCCATACTTACTGATTTCCATTGATCGCATGGACTTAGATTCTCATTTTTTCTCAATTCTGTATAGGAGATGTTTATTTAGCATGAGCACTTTGCATCAGTAAGTCGCTTTTCCACCATGGGAAAGTCTTCAGGAAACGTTTACAGTTTCTTGGTAACGTGAATAAATTGAATGAAAAAATGAATAAATTAATTTCAAAAATGAATCCCTTGCAAAATGCTGTGGTATAAGATGAATAAACCATGTACCTTTATTGAAAAAATAATCAACATTATGTTTGTGGTATTTGGTAGGCCCCCTTATCTAGACTGACTTATATTTGATGGCTGAGGGCCTGTCTCAGTGGCCCGAGAGTGGCAGTTTGTAGGTGCTGGGATTTGAACTCATGCCCTTCTGATCAGTAGTCCAATGTCTTAACCACTGAGCTACCATTGCCCCATTACAGCATGGCCTACAAGTGGGTTATTCCTTACGGTGTTATATGAATATTCTGAACTGCTAACAAAAATTTGCTATGTCATTGTTAAGTATTTTATTCCCTGCTTATCGCAGTTGCCATGTGTCAGGTCTGAGTTGTGTATATATTTGCAGCATCTTGCTAAACTGCCCAGACAGTCTGGCACTTTTTTGCTCATACATTCACCTCCAAGCCCTGGATTTGACTGTGTACCAGAAACAGCTAGGAGATGACTGACCGATCATTATATTGTTTGTGATCGGGTGCATTAATGGCCAGGCAAGGTCCACATTTCAGTACTGGTGACACGGCAGAGAAGTAGGGGTAGACAGGACAATATAGAAAACAAAAAATGACAAAAAATAAATACACAGATGGCGGAACAGACAGGTAGTCTGGCTAGTCTGTAATAAATCTCATTATTGTTGGTTGTGTGTATATCGCTGTGTCTCATTAGCAGTCTTCCAGGGAGGCACAGGACACCATGTCTGAACCTCAGGGCCAATTTGCCTGTCTCCATTGCTGTCTCAGTCGGGGAGCCCTTTTCCACCATTCCCATTCTTTAGCAAACTGAATAAGTAAAGATGGGTGAGGCTTTGGTGTGAGAGGTCACAGTAGAGACAACTGTTAAATAGGTGTTCTCTTATTCCCAGAATTTCAATACGAATTAAACATTGCCTTAGTGTGTATCAACTATATTACACAAGAAGTCACTTGCAGCGCTGGAGTCTGTAGCAAGGAGCTTAAACCAGAATAAACCATGCAAATTATTAGCAACTTTCATAAAACATCATGAAATGTTTCCAATTGAAATGCAATTCAATAAATGCAAACAATTTGTAATTTTTGGAAAAGAAATATTATTCAATTGTTCTCAGTCTCGAAAATCTTCATGAAGTTGCACACTTGCATAATACTATTGTTGTCCTTTTCTAATTAACAGTTTACATCAAATTTGACTTTTTTTCTTGGTTGAATTACTCATGACGTGTTCATTGCAGCATATCGTACAAAGCTGCCTGACTGGCTCCAGTGATGCTGGCTCCTCGTCTCTCTGATAAAGAGTTAGTAATAAAAATCGTTTTGAATTAAGGTATTCAGAACCCAGTGGCTACACCATGCATCTAAAATCCTTGTTTCTCAGTTGAACAAGTCACAAAATATTTCACATTGTACTGCATATTAAAATAAACAGTAGTACTTACCCTTTCCGATGGTACTACATGTTGTCTGGTCAAGTCGAGGTTTGAATTCACAGCAAGCATATGCATTGTCAGCGTAGGATTGACATTACAGGCACTAAGCATATATTTTTTTCAAATTTCAAAGTCCCCCACCATCATGGAGACGACAAAGGCGACGGATCCACATAACACGTACGCAAACTCCTTCCCTTCCATTGCAGCGGTGGGTCTCTGAGGTCAAATTGAATCAGCCAATCACGTATCAGCAGCACAAGAGAACTTCCGGCGACATGATATACCCATGTTCCCTTGCTCCCTACACACTGTTCAGTTCCCTTTAAAAAAAAAAAATTAAAATAGATCAATCATCTTTAATATTTCACTGTTTTCAAGTAAAGTCAAATGAATGATGAGGCAACATTCAACAGCCGTTTCTCTTAAAATAGACCAGTGATAATATAAAATGTGTATTAAAACTGTGATTTAGGCGTGATTTAAAAAATTAATCACGCAAATAAAAAAAAAATAGCACTTGACAGCTCTTAAAGGTAGTGAAATTACTGTGAAAAGAGCCCAGGGATCATAAGTTTAAGGAAATGAAAACAGCTAAGCACAGTTGGGGCAGCAACAAAAAATTTCACATAACTGAAACCAGTGGAAATTTGCCAGGAATTGTACCCATTAGCACACCGTGAGGAGGATGGTTAAGGAGTAAAAAAAAGGGTCATCACCCTTGAAAATCAATTCAACACCATAAGTTTTTGGAAGTGTTGCTTGAAAGAAGCACTTCTTGAGCGCATTTGAGAAAATGCAGCAAATTTTACCAAGCGTCATGTTTTTTGGTCAGAAGAAACCAAACCAATCATGACCACCATTGGCATGTTTGGTGAAAGAAAGGGATTACATACAAGGAACATCACCTACCTCGTGCCCCAGTGTAATATAGAGCGTGGGTCTTTAAAGCTCATCCTTTCAGGAGAACCTGGTATAACCTGACATTTTTTTGTTTGCCTTTTAAAAGGGAATTGTGTCAGATAACAGAACGTTATGGGCAGGTTTTGTTCCTAAAGTGTACACTTGCTAAAGTCTACAGCTTATCTTGATCCATAAAATGTGAAAGGACTAATGGCTGACAAGCAGATGAGGAAAATGTTAAAAATAATATCAGAAGAGTTTAACTTTATAGTGCTTATAAGCTTTTGTGTGTGTGTGTGTGTGTGTGTGTGTACTATGTAGCAATTTTCCAGTCATTTCGCAAAGTTTAAGGCTTCACCTATAATTAGCACAGTGTCTGAGTGTAGAAAATATTATAGTGGTGTTGGCCAGATGGCTAGTGAAGATAACTGCAAAATAATAGTAATGGTAAAAATAATGAAAAGGTACATCTTGCTCTATTTAGCCGTTCATTTCAAAAGGGTAATTTTGCTAACTAAAATATTGTGTATATGTGTATGTGTTGTGTCTGTTGATCTGTTGATAGACATAACATAACACTAACTGTTGCTGTAGCTTACATTTTTAACACAATATGCAATTATGTGTGTTGTTTTGTTCTGAATATGTTTTCTGTGTGGTCTAGGATTCTAGATTTACTAGCTCCTACAATGCACCAACCCTGAAAATATATATAGTTTTAAAAGCTTAAAAATGACTGCTTAAGCACAAAAACGTTCATCAGCAATATACATGACTATTAATTTATATCTCACATGGTAAATCATAATTGTTGTTGTGTTTATAAAACTTATTTGAATAAGATAGATAGATTACATAGATAGATTCAACTTTATTGTCATTGCTACCAGTGTACCAGTGTGCAAATGAGCAAATGTGCAAATGCGTAGTTTTAGTGCAAAAACAAGGAGTGTCGATAATATAATAAGGCATGATAATTATATCTATATACATAGATGGTAATTAAGGCTATATACATATATACATTTGTAAATAAGTGAAGCTAGTGTGTATCATAAAAATGTAGTAGTACTACTAGACAGGACCCAGCACAACACACACTAACACACCAACACCATGTCAGTGTCACTGCAGTGCTGAGAATGATCCACCACCCGAATAGTACCTGACCTGGTGGTCCTGTGGGGGTCCTGACCATTAGAGAACAGAGTAAAGGGAACTAACCAAGTATGTAGAGAAACAGATGGTCTACAGTCTGGACAATGAGGTCTACAGTCTGGACAATGAGTGTAGAGAAAAGGAGGTGGTCATAATGTTATGGCTGAA
>JAOVVH010000001.1:27742537-27756657 GCA_028566435.1 Scorpiodoras heckelii
CTTTTATCAAATAAAGTCAAGTGAATAATGAGGCAACGTTCAGCAGTCATTTCTCTTTCATTTTCAATGGTTCTACGATGCCGACCTGCATGTACAACGGAAATCAAAATGTGCGTTAAAACCGCGATTAACGCGCAATTAAAAAAATTAACAGCACTACATATTAGTGACCGCAGATATTAAAGACTTTCTGAACTTCAAAACCAAAAATGATGCTCTGGAAGAGGCACTCAACCATTCATTTGGTCTGGGTGGTAAAGCCTCAACAACACATGCTCCCTGGGAAAGCATTTTCATAAGCAGAAAGTAAATAAAAATCATTAGCTAAAGTGAGTTTCCATAGGCTGATTACAGGAGCCATTACAACAGCACCTATGGATATAAAGCCTTATTTTATATTCACACATGCACAATATTTTTTGACTTTTAGTTTTCCATAAATATTGACTAGTTGTATTGTTGCCAGTTCCTTAAATATTTAACAATAATGCTGATAAATTAATGCTGTAAATTATTTCATTGTTTTATATTCAGACTGCTAATCAAATTAATTTATCAGTTTATCAGCATTCAATATTAGATATTTAATGAAGTAATCACGTAATGCAAACCTCCAGAAACCAGATTAGAAACTAGTCTTCATCAGTTTCTCCATCAACCATCAAACTAGCCCCAGAATCATTTAATGTATTATAAATATTTCAATATAAACATGTTTAATTTGATTCCAAGTGGGGTTTTCCTTCAAATTGGTGGAGCTTACTTTCCAGTTTTAGATGAGTATTTTTTGTCAAGGTTGTTATGCTGATAATGAAGCAATTACCATGTCTCATTATTACATGTTTTACCTCTTTCATCGTCTGTAGTCCTGCTAATGGTGGACGCACCTGCCCAGGTTCAAACTACCAGTTTCGGGTGTGTAACAATCATGAGTGTGAGGACCCGTACCGGGACTACAGGGCCGAGCAGTGCAGCTCCATGGACAGCAAGTTTGAGTACCACAATATGAAACACCACTGGCTGCCTTATGAGCACCCTGACCGTAAGTAACCAAGCAACAATCAGTATAGATATGGACACAAATATTGTATTCAGATTTGAGTTAAAAGAAAGTAGTGAGGATTTATCACTAAAATCAGGTCCAGTACAACTGTAGAGATACAGTGGTGCTTGAAAGTTTGTGAACCCTTTGGAAATGTTTATATTTGTGCGTAAATTTAACCTAAAACTTTATCAGATTTTTATACAAGTCCTAAAAGAAGATAAAGAGACCCAAATAAAACAAAGGAGACAAAAATATTAGATTTGGACATTTATTTAATGAGGAAAATGATCCAGTATCACATATCTGTGAGTGGCAAAAGTATGTGAGCTTATCGGATTAGCAGATAATTTGAAGGTGAAATTAGAGTCAGGTGTTTTCACTCAATGGGACAACAATCAGGTGTGAGTGGGCGACCTGTTTTATTTAAAGATCAGAGATCTGGCAGAGTCTGGTCTTCACAACACAAGTTTGTGGAAGTGTATAATGGCACGAACAAATGAGTTTTCTAAGGATCTCAGAAGAAGAGTTGTTGATGTTCATCAGGCTGGAAAAGGTTACAAAACCAACCATCTCTAAAGAGTTTGGACTCCACCAATCCACAGTCAGACTGATTGTGCACAAATGAAGGAAATCCGAGACCATTATTACCCTCCACAGCAACAGTCGACCAACAAAGATCACACCAACAGCAATGCGTGTAATAATCTATGAGGTCACCAAAGAATCCAAGGTAACTTTTAAGCAACTAAAGGCCTTGCTCTCATTGGCTAATATTAATGTTCATGAGTCCACCATCAGGAGACCACTGAATAATAATTGTATGCATGGCAGGGTTGCAAGGAGAAAGCTGCTGCTCTCCAAAATGAGCACTGCTGTCCATCTGGAGTTTGCTAAAGATCACATGGACAAGCCAGAAGGCTATTGGAACAATGTTTTGTAGACAGATGAGATGAGTATAGAACTTTTTGGTTTAAATGAGAAGCATTATGTTTGGAGAAAGGAAAACACTGCATTCCAGCATAAAAACCTGATCCCATCTGTGAAACACGGTGGTGGTAGTATCATGGTTTGGGCCTGTTTTGCTGCATCTGAGCCAGGATGGCTTGCTATCATTGATGGAACAATGAATTCAGAATTATACCAGCAAATTCTAAAGGAAAATGAATCTCAAGAGATCGCAGCAAGACAACGACCCTAAGCACACAGGTCGTCCTACCAAAGAAAGGGTAAAGATGAATAAAGTTAAAGTTAAAGTCAATGTCCTGACCTTAATCCAGTAGAAATGCTGTGGAAGAAGTAGTCTCAAGTCTTGTATACAGAGAGGATATAAAAAATCCACTTGAAACAATTAGTGTCTTCAATTCCCAAAGGATTAAAAAGTAGGGTTAAAAGAAAAGGTGATGTGACCCAGTGGTAAACACGCCTCTGATCCAACTTTTTTGAGTGTGTTGCAGGCATCAATTTCAAAATTTGTCTGTATATTTAACAAATTGAATTAAGTTTGTCATTGAAAACACTTCAAACTATTTCTGGTAATGGGGTTTGTACATTAATCAACTAAGACACTGTGCTGATTGTGGTTATCCTTGTGGAAATAATTAATAAAATGAGATTTTTTTGCCTTTTGAAGTCACTTTAGTCCAGATATACTAGAAACCATAATTAAAAGTCACATGCCCAAGCTGTTAAAAAATCTTGAGCTCTTCACCAAAAGCTTATTTCAGACCCGTCATTTTTCTGAGCTTAATTTGGCTCTGTGTTAACAGATTCCTATCAATCTGTCCCTGTTGCATGTTTTCAGCTCCAGGAAACTGTGAAAGGGCGAAAATATTATCACGTTTCAGCTGCCAGATTTAATGCCTCCTTTTGTCTTTTATCAGTGTCCTCTGCTAGCTTGAGTCCTTTGAGCAGGCTGTATAGTCTGGACAGAACCGTAGACTCCTCAGCTCTGAGTACAGATCTCATGATCATGACAGGAGCAGACAAAGTGGATCTTATCTAAGCAGGGACTTTTGGAGTTGTTGGGATTTGACAGCAAAACAGCAGAATGTGTGTAGAGTTCTATGCCTGCATTATTATTATTCCCCGAGCCCAGTTTTGGAGCTGAAATGTGTCTAGTAGGATTTAGCAAAGTGATATTGATTTGACGCAGAGCTCGAGTGCTAGTGACAAGCCACAGATGTATTCTAGTTCCTTATTTTTTTTTTTTTTTTTTAGACACCAGACTCGATATTTATGATGTAGCTGCACCAATGAAAAAACAGAAAAAAAAAGTGTTTATCAGTCAGAAGGTATTTTGCTCTCATGTTCTCTCCCTTCTTCTCTCTGGCTGTCAGTTCCAGTGACAAAGGCTTTATGGTTTGTCAGAAATGCTTCTGAACATCCTCAGCTGGGAACAATGTGTGTGAGATGGGAGTATACCTCTGCAAGACAAATTGCAGCTTTATATTAATGCGCTTCTTGTAATGTGTTATCACTTCTCTAGTAACAACTTACACAGGCACTTGTATGGCAGATGGATCTTAAAAACGTCTTGGCAGAAAAAAAGAGGTTGGTGAGGTAACAGCTTATAGCTGTTATAATGTAAGTGATAACAGGAACTAATTCGTTTTATGGACGTTCCACAACATTAACTGTAACCATAAATGTATAAAGTGTACATTTGTGTTATAAGAGGAATTAAACACTTAAGAATGTGATGCTATTAGATTATAATCAACTCTCTAGTGATAACACATCACACAATGATTATTTCTCTATAGCAGCATGTCACCAAGTGGCTTATTTATTCCATTAGCTTCCTCTGCAAGCTTGAGTTTTCCAAACAGACTGTGCCTGCAGTATGTGTAATCTTCACAGAACCGTTAACTCCTCAGCTGTGAGTCCAGATCTCATGATCATGGCAGGAACAGCCAAAGTGGATCTTAGCTAAGCAGGGACTTTTGGACTTGTACAGACTTGATGCCTGACAGCAGAATGTGTCGAATCAGTAACAGATGAATGCATTTTGATGCCATTCAGTTCCAGGTATGTTAGCAAATCTACAGGGTTTGCCTCCTCCCATGCCCCTGATTTGCAGCCTGTAAACACCACGTAAAAAATGAAAAATTAGTATTATTCAGGAATGGGTTAGGAAATAAACAAACCATGTGGGGTTTTTGTATGTCTGATCAAATAAAATGGCATGGCACATTGATAGTCACATTACAGTCACCTCAGTTACAAAATAATGTATAAAATTGTAATTTTTCAGAACTTCAGAAAAGAATATTAAAGCTACACTTTAGTTAAATGGCAAAATAGCTTAATATTTAAGGCTATCTACACAGTAGAGGTCACATCATTAAAAAGTAATTATCAAAAGCAGCTGCCTTACAAATATGATTCTATCTGCTAGCCAATCATCATCAAGTATGAAGAGGTAGTGGAGACCAATCACTATTCACATTCTGTTGTCATGCTTACAGAAATTTGCAGACTCAAGGCCTCAGTATTCTGAGCTAAAGGAGAAAGAACATCAGTTGTCGATGTATTACGTATGCTCATTGAGTTTCATAACGATAAAAAAATTCTGCCTGTCTATCCTAGTAAAGGAGGTGTGGTCTTTGTGTCTGTCAATCCTAGTGAAGGGGGCATTGCCTTTTGACTTGCCAGTCCCAGTGAAGGTGGCATGGTCTTTGTGACTTGTCAGTCCTAGTGAAGGAAGCCTGGTGTTTATGACTTGTCAGTCCCAGTAAAAGAGGCATGGCCTTTATGACTTGTCAGTCCCAATGAAAGAGGTGTGGCCTTCATGTCTTGTCAGTCCCAATGAAAGAGGTGTGGCCTTTAAGTCTTGTCAGTCCCAATGAAGAAGGTGTGGCCTTTATGTCTTTTCAGTCCCAATGAAAGACGTGTGGCCTTTATGTCTTGTCAGTCCCAATAAAAGAGACATGGCCTTTATGTCTTGTCAGTCCCAATAAAGGAAACCTAGTCTTTAAGACTTGTCAGTCCCAATGAAAGAGGTGTGGCCTTTATGTCTTGTCAGTCCCAATATAAGAGGTGTGGCCTTTATGTCTTGTCAGTCCAAATGAAGGAGGTGTGGTCTTTATGTCTTTTCAATCAATATAAAAGAGGCATGGCCTTTATGACTTGTCAGTCCCAATGAAGGAAGCCTGGTCTTTATGACTTGCCAGTCCCAATGAAAGAGGCATGGCCTTTATGTCTTGTCAGTCCCAATGAAAGAAGTGTGGCCTTTATGTCTTGTCAGTCCCAATGAAAGAAGTGTGGCCTTTATGTCTTGTCAGTCCCAATGAAGGAGGTGTGGCCTTTATGTCTTGTCAGTCCCAATGAAAGAAGTGTGGCCTTTATGTCTTGTCAGTCCCAATGAAGGAGGTGTGGCCTTTATGTCTTGTCAGTCCCAATGAAGGAGGTGTGGCCTTTATGTCTTGTCAGTCCTGATGAAGGAAGCCTGGTCTTTATGACTTGCCAGTCACAGTGAAAGGGGTGTAGCCCTTATGACTTGCCAGTCCCAATGATGGAAACCTGGTCTTTATGACTTGTCAGTCCCAATGAAAGAGGTGTGGCCTTTATGACTTGTCAGTCCCAATGATGGAAACCTGGTCTTTATGACTTGTCAGTCCCAATGATGGAAACCTGGTCTTTATGACTTGTCAGTCCCAATGAAGGAGATGTGGCCTTTATGACTTGTCAGTCCCAATAAAAGAGACATGGCCTTTATGTCTTGTCAGTCCCAATGAAGGAAACCTGGTCTTTAAGACTTGTCAGTCCCAATGAAAGAGGTGTGGCCTTTATGTCTTGTCAGTTCCAATATAAGAGGTGTGGCCTTTATGTCTTGTCAGTCCCAATGAAGGAGGTGTGGTCTTTATGTCTTGTCAATCAATATAAAAGATGCATGGCCTTTATGACTTGTCAGTCCCAATGAAGGAAGTCTGGTCTTTATGACTTGCCAGTCCCAATGAAAGAGGTGTGGCCTTTATGACTTGTCAGTCCCAATGATGGAAACCTGATCTTTATGACTTGTCAGTCCCAATGAAGGAGATGTGGCCTTTATGACTTGCCAGTCCCAATGAAGGAGGTGTGGCCTTTATGACTTGTCAGTCTCAATAAAGGTGTGGCCTTTATGTCTTGTCAGTCGCTATGAAGGAAGCCTGATCTTTTTTTACTTGTCAGTACCAATGAAAGAAGTGCCTTTTATGATTTGTAAGTGCCAGTGAAGGAGGTATTTCCTTTATGACTTGTCAGTCCAAGTGAAGGAGGTGTGGCATTTATGATATGTCAGCCCTAGTAAAGGAGGCATTATTTGAGTGAAGGAGGCATGGCCTGCCAAGAAAAATGAATGATCTTGTCCCATTTCAAAGCTAGTGCTCTCTGACAAATATTTTTGCCCACTACTCAATCACATTGCAGTGCATTGATATAGGTTTAAAGTGCATTTTACTGATTTCCTGCTTAAAATATTTCAGTTGTATTATTATTAATGGTCCTGTTTCCTGCCTTGCTAGCTAAACAGCGCTGCACCTTGTACTGCCAGTCCAAAGAGACACGAGTGGTGGTAAACATGCAGGAGCCGGTGGAACCGGGCACCCGCTGCTCCTACAAAGACCCCTACAGCGTGTGTGTGTATGGCGAGTGCGAGGTGAGCCTGCTGGCATATGTGTGCCCGTATGTGTGTGGGAGTGTGTGATTTGCTATTTGCTCATGGTATTTCTCACTCTTTTTAGAAAGTGGGCTGTGAGAACGTGGTGGGATCCCCGGTTCAGGAGGACAAATGCGGTGTGTGTGGCGGGGATGGAACCAGGTGCAAGACTCACAGGTTCAACTTCACCTTCACGGATAAGAAAGGTAAAGCTTAATTTAATATAATAAATTGGAGAGTTTGTAGCATTTATGTAACTTTACATCAAAATTATGTTTTGTGGTTTGGTCTTATAGGTGTTATTAAAGTGCTTGAAATTCCTAGAGGAGCAAGACATCTGCTTATCCAGGAACTCAATGGAACAGCAAATATTTTGGGTAATCTAAACAGAATTAATCTTAACAGACTTTAGAAATTAGGAGACTCATTGATTGCATCACTAAGTGTGATATGATATTTCTTTGTTTATTTTTTTTTTGTATTTGTTCAGCTGTGAAGAACAAAGCAACTGGTGATTTCTTCCTGAATTCTCATGGAGATTACCCAGAAACCCGTTCAGTTATTGAGAAAGGGCTGGAGTGGCAGTACGAGAACAAGAATTACAAAGACACCATTCAGACCAACGGACCTCTGAAGAACGATGTCGTTATCATGGTAAGTGTACTATTTGTTTTCATTTTGAAAGAGACCTTCAGAATAAAATCAGAAACTGTAATCATTCAACTTCTTTTGCGATGGCTGGTCCTACATTCATACCCTGAAGATTTGCACTTCCTAAAAAGAATCTCACCTGGATATTGTGGACATGCCGATTAAAAGTATTCGTTACATCAAAGTTCCACAAAGGCATAGTTTTTATAAAGGCTTTTGGGAGCAAGTGACTTTAATCTTTAATTGTTGGAAGTAAGGACGGACTGCTCAAGGTTTCCCCATGATTAGCCCTACCCACGTTACATTAAGCACTAAGAACCAACAAACACTACGCTGAGGAGGTGTAGTTATGTTGCTCTACATGTCTAGGCTCAGGCACATTCTAACATGCATACGCATTTGTTTGATAGGTACGAATACACAGCTCAGCACGGGTGAAGGTATCAGTCAAATACATTACCAACATTGACCGGCTGAGCGACAGAGCCAATGAGAACAACATGGTGCCTGACAATGCAGTGCCCTACTCCTGGGTAGTCAAGAAGTGGACCCCTTGCTCCAAGACCTGCGGGACAGGTATTACAACCTAACGGCACACACGCTTCTTGTGTGTTGTGTGGGGAAAAAAAAGGTGCCGGTAGAGAGTGAGAATTGATTTATAATTGTAATGTGTGTGTGTGTGTGTGTGTGTGTGTGTGTGTGTGTGTGTTTAGCATGTAGCCAGTGCATAATAAACAGCTATCTGTGTGTTTGTGTGTTTGTGTGTTCTCAATTGTGTGTATAAGGCACACAGATGACACGCTATGGTTGCCGTAAGAATGCTGAAATGAGACTGGTGCACCGGCGCTTCTGTGAGAAAATCAAAAAGCCTTCTGTAATTTTCAGGGACTGCTACCTACGAGAATGTGCTCAGCCCATGTACGTAAGTGTGTGTGTGTGTGTGTGTGTGTGTGTGTGTGTGTGTGTGTGTGTGTATGTGTGTGGACTGTTTTTATATCTTTCTGGGGACCAGATGTCCCCACAAAGATAGGAATATCTGATAATTTAACCTTGCTGGGCCCCATAAGGAAAGTGGGTATTTTATTTAACAAAATAAATAAATAAATAAAAGAGCCAAAAAAGTTGCATTATCATTACTGAGGTTAAGGTTAGGGTTAGGGTTAGGCATAGCACTAATTAGCCGCAGTATAGCTGCACAAGTATAGCAAGACAAACCCTGACCACCAGTGATAATAATAATAATAATAATAATAATAATAATAATAATAATAATAATAATAACCACAACAACAACAACAATATTCAACAGCAGGAGTAACAATTATTATTATTAATATTATTATTATTGTGTAAAATTTAGATATGCTTATTTATGAAAGGTTAAATGTACTTTTTATCCATTTATAGTTACATTTAATGATAAAGTTAGCTTCTTTTATCCCTTACATTATAAATAACATTAACAGTCGTTCCATTCCCATTCTCTTTTTTTCTCTGAAAATTTAATAAGTTGAAACAATGCAGCTTACTGAGAAAGCACCAAGACTGAAGACTTTCCCAAACCTACAGCTTTATGTTTGACTATTACAAAAGTTTGACACTGGATACTCCTTCCATAAATGCTAAATAACCATCTCATCACAGAGATCTATATCTACAATGTATGTCAGCAAATACACACATCTTTTACTGGGTTATGTGAAGCATCCATAGTACTGTTCTATGTAAACTGTTTTAAAAAATGCTATAAGGTATTAAAATGAAGGCATGAATTACATTTAAGGCATTTGGCAGCCACTATTATCCAGAGTGATTTGTCAAATTTTTATACAACTAGGCTGTTGAAGGTTGAGGGCCTTGCTCAGGGGCCCACTGGTGGTGATGGGATTTGAACTCATGACCTTTTGATCAGTAGTCGAATGTCTTAACCACTGAGCTACCACTGGATCTGTTAGAGTTGTTGGGTTTAGTACCCTTTTAAAGGATTGTGACAACTGTTTTCTATAATAAATAAATAAATTTATATTTCTATAATAATTAATGCCTTCTGTGTGCATGTGTGTGTGTTGTAGCTGGGTGACTGGAGACTGGGGAGAGTGCAGCAAGACCTGTGGTAGGTTTGGGACTCAGACACGCTCAGTGCGCTGTGTTCAGCCTCTCAAAGACGGAAAGTTCAAGTCGATCCGGAGTCGATACTGCAACGATGAACGTCCCGACTCGAGACGCGACTGCAACCGTATGCTCTGTCCTGCTGAGTGGAAACTGGGGCCATGGTCACAGGTGCAATAACATGTATTATTTCACTCCTGGTGTTCAATAGGCTTTTGAAATCGGGCTTCAGTTCAGCCAAAAAGAAGAAAGATACCTGTTGGATTTTATGTTATGGATCAGAGTTATTGAACTAAAATTTCTTAACTAAAGGTCCAGCTGCATAAATTTCTTGGCTTACAAAAGACAAAATAAGCAACAGAACTGAATAACTGAGTTACACTTTAACACTTAACTATTAGCAGAGATGAGGACTTGAATTTGTGACTTGGACTCGAGTCGCACTTAAGTCACACACACAGTGACTTGAGACTTGACTTGGTAGTCTTCCTCAAAAGACTTGAGGCTTGACATGGACTTAAGATTTGGCACTTAGGACAATCTTTATTTATTTATTTATTGGACCATTAACATTAAGGAAATATCTGACAAGTTGAATGTCTTTCTCTCCCTTATTATCATGCATAACTTTTCGCATGCACATGGCTACAGATGACACAACCATAAATGACTTGAGACTTGACTTGAAAATTAAATAAAAAATTACTTTTGATCATCTCTGACTAAAAAACACAATTTAGAGTGAGTGTTTTGTTCCACACTGGTGCGTCATGCTACCACTTTTGACTAGTGGCATAGAAATGGTTGTTTTAACCTTAAAATAGAGAATATATTTAGTCCAATCGTATTTAAACATGTTTTTGTCAGCTTTTTTATCCAAAAATTAGTTATAGTCTGTTAAAAGTCTTTAATGTAAATAAATGAAGTGATTCATTAAAAAAAAAAACCTGAATTCACTGACCTACGGCCAGTTTTGACATTTGATGCCCCTGCTATAAAAAGTTCATGTTTTTGCTTAGTTCCTGCTAATTCGGAGTTTTCTGTGCATGTGTGTGCATGTGTGTGTGTGTGTGTGTGTGTGTGTGTGTGTGTGTGTGTGTGTGTGTGTATGGGTGCGCCTGGATTGTACCTGAAGTGTTCGGTGACGTGTGGCAAAGGGACTCAAGAGAGGCAGGTGCTTTGTCATACTCGTGACAACACCATTGGACTGTGTTTGGAGTCCAAACCTCCGGCACTGAGATCCTGCAGTATGGACCCATGCCCAAGTGAGTCCATGTTTCCTCTTACACATCCTCGAGGAAACATTAAGAAAAATCTAAACCACAGAGTCAAAACCATCAAAAGAAATCCATCCACATAAGGCAGCCAGGTCTGTGTGTATTTTGTAGACCACAGAAAGTTATAGAAATCTTCAAGGAGGAATAAAGACATGATTAGCATTCGTCATTACCAAGCGAATGCATTTTCACTGAGCTAGCTAACATAAACTATACTGACAGGATGGGTTTTTAAAATAGAAAACATTAAATATTCATAATTTTCACTTCTAATTCAATCTAGCTGGACTTTTGAATTATGAGCCAGCAGGGTTTTTTAAAAGGGTTTTAAGTTATACATGTTTAATATTTACTACTAGAACTAGTTGGCTAGCTAAAGTGAGCTAAACTGACAGGATTTTCAAGAAAAAGTCCTAAATGTTCATATTCTTTATTGCTTACATGAGCTAACTGAGACATATGAGCTACCCTGACGGGATTTCCGAGAATGGTGTTTAAGATAAATGTTCAAACAAATACTATAATAGTATACGAACAGCTCTCACTTGCCAACTGGAAAACATTAACTAATCTGACATAAATCACATATATTTATACGTACAATTTTAGAGATTACACTGCTAAAGCTAGCTAGTTGGTTAATATAAGCTAACCTCATTTTCTGGAAATCTTATTCATGAATGGCCATTATGTTTACTGGCTAACAAAAGCTAATCTTACTAGATTTCTAGGTTTTTTTCGGTCATATTCTATCTGTTCTGCTTGTGCTAAGCAAAAAAGCTAAGCTAATCTGACAGGATTTTAAGTGTATTTTTAAGTCTTATTTGCAGAGTGTCTATAATTATTTTTGTTGCTAACACTAAGTAACTGGCTAATAAGAGCTAACTTGACAGGATTACTGAGGTGATATTTAAGATATAATGTACTAATGAATCCTCACAATATTTACTGCTAATTCTAGCTAGTTGGAGTCACATGACAGGATTTCTGAGAGGATTTCTTGAGAAGTCTTATTTCTAAATACACTATATGGACAAAAGTATTCGGACACCTACACATTACACCTACAGGAGTTTTTATGACAATTCCATTCTAAATCCATAGTCATTAATATGGAGTTGGTCCCCCCTTTGCAGCTATAACACCTTCCGTTCTTCTTGGAAGGCTTTCTACAAGATTGTGAAGATTGTCGCTGGAAATTTTTGCCCATTCAGCCAGAAGAGCATTTGTAGGGTGAGACACTGACATAGGTCAAGAGGGTCTGGCTTGCAATCTCCATTGTAGTTCATCCCAGAGGTATTCGATGGGGTTGAGATCAGGGTTCTGTGTGAGCCAGTCAAGATCTTCCACAACAAACTCATCCAAATGTGCCTTTATGGACCTTGATTTGTGCACCGGGGCACAGTCATGCAGGAACTGTTCCACAAACTGTTCTCATGAAGTTGGAAGCCTACAGATGTCATAAATGTCTTGGTATGCCTAAGCATTAAGATTTCACTTCACTGGAACTAAGGGGCCGATCCCAACCCCTGAAAAACAACCCCATAGCATTATCACTCCTCCACCAAACTTTACAGTTGGCACAATGCAGTTAGGCAGGTAACGTTCTTCTGGCATTCACCAAACCCAGACTCATCCATCAGACTGCCAGATAGAGAAGCGTTATTCGTCACTACACAGAACATGTTTCTACTGCTCCGGAGTCTAGAGACTACGTGCTGTACATCACTCCATCCGATGCTTGCCGTTGTGCTTGGTGATGTAAGGCTTGCATACAGATGCTCATTCGTGGAAATCCATGCCATGAAGCATCCGGTGCACAGATTCTGTGCTGATCTTAAAGCCAAAGGAGATTTGGAACTGCAGTTATCGAGACAGCAGAGCGTTGGTGACTATTATGCACTATGTGCCTCAGCACTCAGTGACCGCGCTGTGTAACTTTTCGTTGTCTGACACTTACAGTACCACACTGAAATTCACTGAGCTCTTTAGAATGATCCATTCGTTCAGAAATGTTTGCAAAGGCAGACTGCATTGATTTTATACACGTGGCAATGTGACTCCATGAAACACCTGAAGTCAGTGATTAAGAGGTGTGTCCGAATACGTTTGCCGATATAGTGTATGTATATTCTCTACTGCTTCGACTTCAGGCTAATATGAACTAACCTAGGATTTCTGTGAGGGTTTCTAAATGATACTGCTAAATAATTATATACCATAAGGTAGGCTAACAGGCTAAAATGACCTAACTTACAGAATTTCCAACTTAACATTTTCCCCTGAATGGTTAGCTTCAGCATCACAATTATACTGACTCATGACTGTGATTAGGAAATGCTGTTACTGGTGTAAACAGGCCACCAACTGGCCAGTTAACTTGCTCATTTATTATCTCACTGACTATTCTCTCTCTCTCTCTCTCTCTCTCTCTCTCTCTCTCTCTCTCATTTCAGAAGGCATGTCAGACTTTAACAAACACGGCAACTTCCTGATTCAGTGGCTGTCACGACACGACCCTAAATACCCGGTGCAGAGGTTCTCAAGTAAAGCATCCCTGTCAAGCCAAGCCATGCCACTTTTCTGTCTCTCCTCTTTGGGCTGGAGCGTCGCTCTCTCTCTCTCCTTCGCTCTGCTGGGCAAACTCCCCTGATCAGCCTACAGCACCAACGCTCTATCGCTTCTCTTTTCCCGGGTGGTGGTTGTCTTTCTCCGGGCATCTCTGACAAGGGGCAATTTCTCTGTCTCTCCCTGTCTCACTTTCTCCCTCTCTCTCCCTCTCTCTCTCTTTCTCTCTCTCTCTGTCTTTCTCTCTCCTTTGTGGAGCTCTGTGTTGTGAACGCTGGCCAGTCAGAAATTGTGAAAAAGTCTATATAAAAAATGTGAACGAAACGTTTGTCAGAGAACAAGAGGGTTGGGGTTCGCGGTTTGATCTGCAACCTGAGAGGTGAGTTGATGCTGAGGATTATTTGGGATGGAGCTGCCCATTTGCAAGGTGCTCTTTTGCCATTGGCTACATGTGATGGCGTCCATGTTGAAGTGCCGCCTGAGGTGCAGGTGTGTGAAGGAAAATATCACTAAAGCTTTATTGTGAATGTGAATTTGTCACAATGAGGTAAAAAAACAAAAAAGAAACTTGCTAACCTGCTCATTTCACATCCTAGTCCATTCTTAGACTGAAAAAATGGAACAGGGATATATGATTTATATGAATCATGGGAAGTACTGAGTACTGTTGAAGCGCTGGGATACACGCTGGCGTCTGATGATGCGTCTACATGAGGTGGAAGGGCAGGTGAAAATTAAAAAAAATTGAATGCCACACCACCTCATTATCCATCTTCTCTGACTGTTAAAGAAAATATTCAATAAATGCAGCTTATTTGTGCTTGCTATGTTTAAT
>JAOVVH010000001.1:27783285-27796682 GCA_028566435.1 Scorpiodoras heckelii
GGGGTGGGGTGGGGGTGACGGTGGGGGAGACAAAGGTGGTCGTCAACGTGAAAGTGAATCAACAGGTAAGTGAGTGTAGAGAAAGATGAACATTTCTGGGAAAAGAGTCTGGATTTATGTCCATACCTTCAGTAATGATGTGCAGAATCTCTTCCCGTTTCTTGTCATTGTACGCCCTCACCTCGAAGCCCAGCTGCACAAAACTGAAAGTGAGGTTCAGACTGTATCACATTCTTAAATCACAGCCCTGGTGTCCTTCATAGTGAACCATTTAAATCATACATGGCGCTACATTAAAGCTGAAGTATGTAACCATTTTGATTTTAGAGACTCCTCTAAATCCACAGAAACAGAAAAATGTAATTGCAGGTAATGTACACTGTGTGTGTTAAAGTGCATTATTGTGTACAATTTATGGAGTGTGTTATGTTATGTATGAATTATGATGCATGTGTTGTATGGCATGATTTGTGTTACTCTGTGTCTATTACACTGTGCTACGGTGTGTCTCTTATTCTGTAGTATGATGTGATTGGTGACAGTGCATGTTACAGTGTCTGTTACGTGTTATGTGTTACGGTGTGCACAACGGTGTGTCTGTTACGCTTTGTTACGGCATGCATTACAGTGCATGTTACAGTGTGTGTATTACCCCTTGTTACAGTGGGTATTATAGTGTGTAGTACACTCTGTTACAGTGTGTCTACTACACTGTTACAGTGTTACAGTGTGTGTATTACCCTGTGTTACAGCATGCATTACAGTGCATGTTACAGTGTGTATATTACCCTTTGTTATAGTGTGTTACAGTGTGTGTATTACCCTTTGTTATAGTGTGTGTTATAGTGTCTGTATTACCCTTGTTATAGTGTGTTACAGTGTGTGTATTATCCTGTGCTACAGTGTGTTTATTACACTGTGTTACAGAGTGTGCTACAGTGTGCCTACTACAGTGTTACAGAGTGTGTTACATTGTGTGTATTACCCTGTGTTACAGTGAGTGTTATAGTGTGTGTATTAGCCTGTGTTACAGTGTGTTTATTACACAGTGTTACAGAGTGTGTTACAGTATGTGTATTACCCTGTGTTATAGTGTATCTGTTACACTGTATTACAGTGTGTTTACTACACCGTGTTACAGTGGGTGTTATAGTGTGTATTACCATGTGTTACAGTGTGTCTGTTACACTGTTACAGAGTGTTGCAGTGTGTGTATTACCCTGTATTACAGTGTGTCTATTATGCTTTGTTACAGCATGTATTACAGTGCATGTTACAGTGGGTGTTAGTGCATGTATTACCCTGTGTTACAGTGTCCCCAATACACAGAGTTACAGTGGGTGTTACAGTTTGGCTAATATGCTGTGTTACAGAGTGTGTTACAGTGTGTGTATTACCCTGCGTTACAGTGAGTGTTATAGTGTGTGTATTAGTCTGTGTTACAGTGTGTTTACTACACTGTGTTATGGTGGGTGTTATAGTGTGTGTATTACCATGTGTTACAGTGTGTCTGTTACACTGTTACAGAGTGTTGCAGTGTGTGTATTACCCTGTATTACCTACAGTGGGTGTTACCGTTTGGCTAATACGCTGTGTTACAGTGTGTGTTACAGTGTGTCTATTAGGTTGTGTTACAGTGTTTGTTTCAATGTATTTATTAAGCTGTGTTACAGTCTGAGTGTGTGTTCCTGTGTGTGTTATGCTCTGCACCTCCTTTCGAGGTTGTCCCTGTCTGCCTTGGTTCCACTTCGAGGGTACAACCTGAGTTGCCAGTAAAAGTTCTCCTGGTTAAAGATGAGAGCCAGACCTCTGCGTTTGTGCTTCATTCTGTACTCCTCATTTGGGTCAATGTTGAGACCCCTACAAAAAAACAATCACAGTTGATCAGCACATCTCAAAATTTAAAGTATAAGAAATTCAGCATGACATTCCCCCCCCCCATTCTCACCGAGCATCCGTCTCTGTCAGGTCTTCTTCCTGCCCTGAATATACAACAGGCTTGTTTTACAAATATGACTGAATTTTATTCCTGGGAATTATGTGAAGAATAAAACAGACAGATTGGTGTGATGAAGTGGCGTTAGTATTATCAACCTGAAGTTGACTCATTTCCTAAAACAGCACATCCCCCTGTGTTTTATTCCTCTTATTCAACAGAAACTAACCAATTACATTTTTAAAAAGTATTAAAGAATGACACATCATATGTGTTCACATGTATGTATTACATTGTGTTACAGTGTGAGCTACAGTGCGTCTATTATGCTGTGTTACAGTGTGTGTTACAGTGTATCTATTATGCTGTGTTACACTGTGTTACAGTGTATCTATTATGCTGTGTTACACTGTGTTACAGTGTATCTATTATGCTGTGTTACACTGTGTTACAGTGTATCTATTATGCTGTGTTACACTGTGTGTTACAGTGTGTACTACTGTGTTACCGTATGTGTTACAGTGTATTTATTATGCTGTGTTACACTGTGTGTTACAGTGTGTACTACTGTGTTACAGTGTGTGTTACAGTGTATCTATTATGCTGTGTTACAGTGTGTTACTGTGGGTGTTACAGTGTGTCTACTACTGTGTTACAGTGTGTGCTAGTGTGTTACATTGTGTTACAGTGTGTCTATTATGCTGTGTTACAGAGTGTGTATTATGCTGTGTTATAGTGTGTTACAGTGTGTCTACTACTGTGTTACAGTTTGTGTTACAGTGTGTCTATTATGCTGTTACAGTGTGTGTTACTGTGTGTGTTACAGCGTGTCTACTACTGTGTTAAAGTGTGTGTTTGTGTGTTAGTGTGTTACAGTGTGTCTATTATGCTGTGTTACAGTGTGTGTTACAGTGTGTACTACTGTGTTACAGTGTGTGTTACAGTATATCTATTATGGTGTGTTACACTGTGTGTTACAGTGTGTACTACTGTGTTACAGTGTGTGTTACAGTGTATCTATTATGCTGTGTTACAGTGTGTGTTACAGCGTGTCTACTACTGTGTTGCAGTGTGTGTTAGTGTGTTACATTGTGTTAGTGTGTCTATTATGCTGTGTTACAGAGTGTGTATTATGCTGTGTTACAGTGTGTTACAGTGTGTCTATTATGCTGTGTTACAGTGTGTGTTAGTGTGTGTGTTACAGCGTGTCTACTACTGTGTTCCAGTGTGTGTTAGTGTGTCTATTATGGTATGTTACAGTGTGTTAGTGTGTGTTACAGCGTGTCTACTACTGTGTTACAGTGTGTCTATTATGCTGTGTTACAATGTGTGTTACAGTGTGTGTTATATCGTGTCTACTACTGTGTTACAGTGTGTGTTACAGCGTGTCTACTACTGTGTTACAGTGTGTTACAGTGTGTTACATTGTGTCTCTTATGCTGTGTTACAGTGCGTGTTACAGCGTGTGTACTACTGTGTTACAGTGTGTTACAGTGTGTCTATTAAGCTGTGTTACAGTGTGTGCTACTGTGTGTTACAGCATGTCTACTACTGTGTTACAGTGTGTTACACTGTGTTACAGTGTGTGTTAGTGTGTTACAGTGTGTCTATTATGCTGTGTTACAGTGTATTACAGTGTGTCTGTTATGCTGTGTTACAGTGTGTGTTACAGCGCGTCTACTACTGTGTTACAGTGTGTCTATTATGCTGTGTTACAGTGTGTGTTACAGCGTGTGTATTACAGTGTCACAGTATGTGTTCGTGTGTTACAGTGTGTGTATTACTGTGTTACAGTGTGACATCATACGTTTTATCTGTTTACAGTTACAGTTAAATTTGTGGAATGTCAACACACAAAATGAAATTCATGCTCACTCACATTATAGCAGCTATAAACAGTTGTTTCCTCACCAGCCCGTCTTTTTTCTCTATTATGTAGCTTAAAAAGTGCAGAAAGTAATGTTTTTGCTTTTTGCTTCTTTAAGGAGCATCTGCTTTACATGAACCTGTGAATGAGCTGTTACCATAGAAACAATAACTTATTAGAATAAGTGCATTACTGTAAAACTCAGATTTGCAGCTGCGCTACTGTCAGAGCTGCAGTAATAAAAAATTAATCAACGCCTTCTGACCAATCACAATGCAGAACTCAGCAGCGCTGTGGGATAAATGACTAAAGTGTTGTACAGAGTCGTGCAAATAAATGGAAATGCAGGACTCTTATCACACAGAGATGATGTTCTGAAAGAAAACACACTGAGGCCACGCCTCTGCTGTTTATTAGCTTACATGTCGTGTTGAATTTTAGTGTCCTGGCAGCGAAAGTCAGAGCAAAAACTCAGCCAAATTTCACACTGTACACCAGCGGTGTCAAACTAAATCCACAAAGGGCCGGTGTGGATACAGGTTTTCTTTCCAGCCAAGCAGAAGCCACACACTACTGAAAGTCAAGATCCACTGATTAGAAACAGGTGGAATGAGATGTGGCTCCTGTTTGGTTGGAAGGAAAACCTGCACCCACACCGGCCCTTTCTGGATTTAATTTGACACCTCTGCTGTACACATTTCCTCAAATGCAGTCAGTCAAGAAGGACATGTTTGTTTAGTTCTTGTAGTTTTGCACAACAGTTACAAGGTTCATGTGAACAGCATTACACTGTAGTATACTGGTTATCTCATACTCAAATGTTGCTCTAAAAATCATTCCCATTATCAGACACCGACACTTCGGAAGTAAATATGAAGATGATAAAAGGAGACAAATAAAAATTAAACCCTTGTGATTCATTATGACTCATTATAGTTACTTGGAAACAGTTCATCCTGTTCTAGTTTCACTTTCTTCACACAAGCGCACAGCTATAATTATTCATTCCACAGGGCTGCTGAATTCTGGATTGTGATTGGTCAGAAGGTGTTGATTAATTGTCTAATAACAGCAGGTTAAAAATAATACGCATGTTAAAAATATATTACGGTTTCTATAGCAACGGCTCCTTTTCAGGGACGTGTACGGTGGACGCTCCACTGATAATAAACAGTTTATAAAAAGTGTTTAATCTTTGATGTAGTTTGTTCAGTCACCAGTGTCAGAGGGAAATCTGTAACTTCTCAGCAGCATAACAAGCTGTGTGTAATGACTGACATACTGTTATGGATTAAGGGGAATAATACACACGGGACGTGCTGTTACAGGTAAGAATTATTCCTTATTAATGACGTACAGTTATAACACTTAGTGCATGGGTGTCTGATAATCAGACCTACCTGGAGCAGTCAGGTGTTGTGTTGAGACATGATCCGTCTCCAGCTGACCTGCAATAACACACACCAACATGAACAACACCACACATGAAGCTGAACGCTGCATACTGTCACTAATGCACCTTAAAGACAACAAGTATACACCTGGGACGTTTCTCTAAACATCTAATCAAATGTTCAGTGACTGTTCAGCATGTCTGTATTACATTTAAGCAGCACTGAGACTAATACTAGAAATTAATGAGTTATAATAAGCGAATATTATCATATAGAGTGACTCAGGAGTCGACTCAGGATTCGACTCAGCTCCTACAAGGAAGCATGTCTTTCCAAACTAAAGTAAATCAAGTTTACAACCTGAAAATAAACTTTACCCGCGACATTTACAGATCTTAATAAAACATAAAAAGTGATACAAAGCGAAAGAATCAACTACCTGAAACTTTACCGTCCGCTTTACTCGCCATGTTTTTGTGTAAACCTGCGCGGACGCGTGAAACACCATTAAATGACAGTAATAAGCTCCGCCCACGAACACTGATTGGGTAAAATGGCAGGCTCGTAAGCCGTGATTGGACTATGAATATGTCGATCAAGGAAAGGCACAACTTCCGCATTTCACGCCCTTTAGCCTGAGGCGAAGTGTGTATGGGTCCATTCTTTATTTAATCCTTTAATCTTTATTTAATTCATCATTTCATTCATTTCAACTTCCTTTGCGCTTATTCTGTAATATGTAAAGCTCTTATTTTGTATTTTTGGATATTGTTAGTGTTTAAATAAAAGGGAAAAGAGACAGAGACATCACATTTTTATTTTTGGTGAGTTAAGTCTTTCTTTTATCAATAAAGAAAATCTATACATTTGTATTAATTAAAATTTTTAATTCATTGTTTTGCACTATTAATTACACCATTCTTCTGAAATTACACTTATTTGAAATTGAACTTTTGGCACATTTACGTATGAATAAAAAACATCTCTCATAAAAATAAAAGTAAGACATACAGTGGAGTCAATCTGTTTCAGTAAGAACCTGTACATTTATATTTATATATAAAACAAACCCTGTTTCTGTATTGTCTTGCACTCAGACAAGAACAAACACTTTACACATACAGCTACACACAAACCCACTTATGTTTATGACGGTATTAAAAATGACATGTAATTTATTGTAATAAAATCTTTTGTTTCACAGATGTTTCTTAATTAGGACAGAATAGAAATGGTCAAATAGTGCATGGTGTTTTAAAGTACGAAAATAAACTTCACATCATTTTATAACTCAACACAGCTCCTTCATCAGACTCAGATTGATGCTTTTCTTAGTGCAGGACGCACACACAGTTTAACCTTTTTGTAACTCTTGTACACTTCCCCCCCCCATGCAGAAAAGCTTGAAGGATGTAAACTTTTGCAGTTTTTGCACAGTACCCTAGTGAGCTTTTCCCAATTCTAAGAGACATAAAGGATTAATTTTTCCACTACAGTACCTAATGCAATGGAAAAATGTATTTCAGTAGAGAACATTTATTAAAAACCCATTTACGGTCATTTTATATCTAACCTTAAATAAATCTAAAAGTATACCAAACTTACTTCACAAACAAAAGACCCAAAAGACATGTTCACTTCTTAAATGTGACATAAGCTCGCTGTGGATTAAGTGAAAATGACATATTTTTGGCACTGTGCTTGCACACAGCGAAATTGAACTTCCGCATCTAACCCATCCGTGTAGTGAGACACACTAGTGAATACACACTAGGGGGCAGTGAACACATGTGCCTGGAGTGGTGAGCAGCCCTTGCCAGCAGGGCCATTGGGGGTTAGGTGTCTTGCTCAAGGACAGTTCAGCCGAGTCCTGTTGGCCACGGGAATTGAACCCGGGACCTTCCGATCATGGGGCAGACACCCTAACCACAAGACCACGACTGCCCCTAATTATGGCCAACATAACCCACATGAGCAGTAAGAAATAAATCAAACACATTAAGTCCAGTTTCAGGCGTCCATACTGTGCGAAAAGTTACATTCATCTCATGAATGGCTTGATGATGATGAGTGTTGAATCAGGGGCTTCCAGAAGGAAGGATCAACACTTCAGACCTTCTTCAATGGCATCAGGAGTTTCACAGCCCAAACACGGCGGATCACAGGTCAATTTTGTAGTCATAACGACAGACACACGCGGCTCGCTGGCTCTTCAGGTACGGTTCACAGCCCAGGTATTCTATGGCATCGAAGACCAGACTCACCCCTGATTCACATGCTGATTCAGAGTGAGACAAAAGGAGAGAATAGTCATGTAGATAAATACAGTTTAATAGTGCACATCTGTCTCAAGGGCAGAATCAAACATGGCAGTAAAAGACGAAGAGTGAAGACTCCTCAGTAATTAAGCAATTAATTAATAATGCTTAAAGATCAACATGCATTCACTTGTTTGTTCACGGATCATTTTCACTGTCTGGAATTGACTCTTTGGATTTGACTCTGGAATCAAATATTTGGAAGCGACTCAATGGAAGTGACATCTGTGGATTCGTCTCTTTCATGACTCCATGGAATAGACTCTATTGATTTCATCCTACACTATTGAAATCACTCTCTTTGGGATCCAGTGCTTGAAATCCACTATCTTCAATGTGGACTAGTTTGTCTGGAATACACTCTCAGGAACAGATGTTTTGGAACCGACTCTTAGGAATACATTCTTTGGATTTGGAATCAACTCTGTAGAAACGAATCTGTAGGATCGATTCCTTCACATCTACTACATGGAACAGTCTTTGGATTGGAATCGACTCATTAGAATAGTCTGTTCAGTTAGACTCTTCAGTATAGACTCTTCAATATACACCAATCAGGCATAACATTAAAACCACTGACAGGTGAAGTGAATAACACTGATTATCTCATTACAGTTAAGGAGTGAGATTTATTAGTCAGCAAGTGAATAGTCAGTCCTCAAAGCTGAGGTGTTTGGAAGCAGGAAAAATGGGCAACTGTACGAATCTGAGTGACTCTGACAAGGGCAAAATTGTGATGTCTAGACGATCACAGATCATCTCCAAAACTGCAGGTCTTGTGTGGTGTCCCGGTATGCAGTGGTTAGTATCTACCAAAAGTGGTCCAAGGAAGGACAACCGGTGAGCCGGTGACATTGTAATGGGCTTGCAAGGCTCACTGATGTGCATGAGGAGTGAAGTCTAGTCTGTCTGCTCTGATTCAACAGAAGAGCTCCTGTAGCACAGATTGCTGAAAAAGTTAATGCTGGTTCTGATAAAAAGGAGTCAGAACACACAGTGTATCACAGATTGCTGTGTTTGGGGCTGTGTAGATGTAGACCACTCAGAGTGCCCATGAAGAACTCTGTACACCACAGAAAGCTCCTACAATGGGCTCATGAGCATCAGAACTGGACCATGGAGCAATGGAAGAAGGTGGCCTGGTCTGATGAATCACGTTTTCTTTTACATCATGTGGACGGCTGTGTGTGTGTGTGTGTGTGTGTGTGTGTGTGTTACTTTCCTGGGGAAGAGATGGCACCAGAATTCACTATGTGAAAAAGGCAAGCTGGTGGAGGCAGTGTGATGGTCTGGGCAATGTTCTGCTCTGAAACCTTGGGTCCTGTAAAAAAGCATTCATGTGGACGTTACTTTGACCCATACCACCTACCTAAACATTGCTGCAGACCAAGTTACACCCCTTCATGGCAACAGTATTCCCTAATGGCAGTGGCCTCTTTCAGCAGGATGATGCTCCCTGCCACACTGCAAAAACTATTCAGGAATGGTTTGAGGAACATGACAAAGTGTTCCAGGTGTTAAATTGGCCTGCAAATTCCCCAGATCTCAATCTGATTGAGCATCAGTGGGACGTGCTGGACAAACAAGTCAGCTCCATAAAGGCCCTATCTCCCAAATTACAGGACTTAAAGGATCTGCTGCTAATGTCTTGGTATCAGATACCTCAGAACACCTTCAGAGGTCTTTTGGAGTCCATGTCTCAACAGGTCAGAGCTGTTTTGGTGGCACAAGGGGACCTACACAATATTAGGCAGGTGGTTTTAATGTTATGCCTGATCAGTGTGGACTCTGTACTATATACTTTTTGGAATCAAGTCTCTGGAATCGACACATGACTCCAAACCCTGAAATGTGAGACCTGACTCTTAACAAGCACTTAGATAACTGTTAAAAATTACTGAGTCCATTCCAGAAGCAGCCATGCAAGAGCAAGCCATGGCACTACCTCCACCGTGCTTCACCCATGAGATCAGATGTTTTGGATCATGGGCCAACCTGTTCGATGTCTGTTTGTTGGTACACCAGTGGCTTCTTTCTTTTTCAGGACATTTCAGATTGATGTATTGGTTATACCCAATGCTCATGTAATGGCCCTGATGGATTTTCCCTCTTTTCTCAGGTTCAAAATGCGTTGCTTTTCTCCCGTAGACAGCTCTCTGGTCTTCATGTTGGTTTATGCTTTTTAACAACAAATGCAGTCTTCAGAGGTTACACCCAGGTCTCAAACCAAGAGTAGATATATTTGATCACTTGCATAATGGGTGGGTTTATACATAAGTAACCATGTTCCAAGTTAACATGTCTAGATGTTATTATCAGGAAATGAAATCTTAAATCATCAGATGTCAAATCAAATGTGTAGAACAAAAAAAAAAACCCCAAAAGAATTGGCCTTGCTGTTCCAATACCTTCGGAGGGGACTGGATCTCATGAGTAGGATAAGGTTATAATGTGTCTCATAAAATCTCATGAGGAGGAGCAGGTACACAATTTATACTCAAAGTTACAAACTTATAAGAATGATTTGTGTATGTTGGGAAGTGTTTACCCTGTACCCTCTGGTCCAGCCCCAGCACATTCAGAAGGTTCCTACAAATGGTCTTCAAGCAAACCTGGAACTGATCATCGCAGTCACGCTTTTTCTGTCCGCACGTGTCGTAGCAGCGGTCGTGTTTATTACAGCAATTGGTTATTGATGGGATTCTGATATCAATCTGCAAAGAAAAGATTAGTTTGATAAACAAACACCCTTAAGAGAATTAAAAATCACTTTCCCAACTGTGTCACTTCAGCCATTACACCCTGCGGTGAAATAAACCATTTCCATGTGCTCGTGTAAAGTTTTATTTCTGATAAAATGCATAACCCAGGATTTGTACTATATTTAGTCTATCTAGTGAACAATACTGAGTAATATATCTGATCTGTTTGTGACTAATAACCTCAAGGAAACTCAGATTTCTTCAAAACTTACATGGAATCCAACCAGTGGTGTGCCACATCCATTGGGCGATGAGATGTAACCAGGTCGGGGAAAGGGCTTTTCTCCTGCAGAGAAAAAAACAGCATCAAATTTATCTCTTGAGTGATCACATCATGTCCAAATACCATGAGCCATTCCTGTCATTTTGGCCAGGTGTGACTATAGCAGTAGTGCTGTTGTATCTGTAGTAATGTTACTTGCATGAGTATTTTTATATCATGCACTTTATTATCACCTTCTCTAAAGCATACATACATCTCCTTTTAGTTGTGCATACTGTCAATACTCCCGAAAGTTTGAGATTTTTATTAATATTTAATTTTTAAAAATCTGTAAACAGGACAACCATGTTATTTCAAAACTCTCAGAACGTTCAGTTCTTTCAGGAGGACTTCCTACAACCACCATGGATGAAAACATGTCATGTACACTACATGGCTAAAGGTTTGTGCCCCAGGCATCCAGTTTTGAGGCCAGTTTAAGGCTGAAAGTTAGTCAGCAACTTGTCTTTCCTTTAAAGGATAATGGAACCTCTGGATTTCAGTGAGAATCATGTGGAACAACTTCATCCTGCACACCCTGTTGAGTATCTAATGGATCATCTGGAGATCTGTTGCATTCTCACGTGCAGGCTTCATGCTCCTGAATGAAATTCTATGCACTGAGATGGATCTCCAGAGTGGACTGAATCCCAGGGATTTGTTTTACCTAATGCCAGACCTCTTCTACTGGCCAACACAGCTGATCTATGATTCCATGGACCCCTGGATCTCACCAGGACCCCTCAGCTGAAGTACAGTATGTTATCTCCATGGTGCTGGTTCAGGTGAATTAACCATCTTACTAGCTAGTTTGTTAATGTTAGCTAGTAATCCAGTTCACTGACTGACTTTGCTGATATTTGCACATAAAACTTTAACAGTTTTGCTTCTGGTCTCTTTTTAATTTTGACTGAGCCTTCTTTAGTGCATGTATTTTACACAGTACTGATTTAGCTAGACCGCTGTACTCAGACTCAGCACAGAACTTTCTGGACCAGTAAATGTTGCTCTAATGTGGTGTGCTGATGTTACGTGCTGTCAGAGCTGCATCCTGACGTCACTCCACAAGGACAAACTGCTCGGTGTTGCTTTATTAAAGGCTGGATGTAGAAACCTGCAGCAGGTCTGACAACATGCCTGAGAAGAAAACCAAACCTTACACCTACTGGAGCCGGGCTGTTTCCTGTTTCTGTGCTGAAATCTTACATTTCCATGGAAACACTTACTGTCATTAATTCATCTGAAGTAATACAGAATGGAGAAGTGCTTGTCCACCAGACTTTAGGGATGTTTCTGAACTTTTTAGCGACACAAAACACACCAGATATATTGAGGGAAATGGTTTAACTCAGGATCAGGTGTGAGATGATTTTGATCCCACAGTGTTCAAAGAAACTTCTGAGCTCCTGAAAGTGAAAGAAACTTCTTTACAGGGACAAACCCGTGTTGAAGAGTCCCTGATGGACCTGAATGTCCATTACAAACACGTCCTATAGTTAAACAAGCAGAATAATGAAGAACAAGAATCTCACTCAGGTTCATTAGTGTTGTGTTTGAACATTTTCATGTTATTTCCGGTACAACGGTGTAGACTTTCAGCCTTATTGATAATAATTCCCACATGAGCCTACTCACCGACATCACTGCACTTAAACTGACACCGCTGATCAGATCCTACAATCACATCCACTGCGCTTTTGGCGTATCTGAAATAAGTGTAGTAAGAGTGTAACCTTTTAATCCAGTCCTTGAGTTGTGTTAAAGTCTTTGTCCAGTCAGAAGTCTTGTATTCAGACTCCTTTTGTCCTGAACTGGACAGAAACACCGCACACAGCAGCAGCAGCAGGACAGCGGACACACGGACACGGTTCATACCCACTCAGGATACAAACTGCACCTGGGACAGGAAACTACTTCCTACATCACCTCACCTGTTCCGCCTTTCATCACGGGAAACAGCACAGCGACCAATCACAGCACGGCACAGCAGCCAATCACGATGTTGTGCTGTAATTAGTTGCTGTGCCGTGCTGTGATTGGCTGGTGTGCTGTGCTGTGATTAGCTCTTGTGCCGTGAAGTGATTAGTTGCGGTGCCATGCTGTGATTAGTTGCTGTGCCGTTCTGTAATTAGCTGCTGTGCCATGCTGTGATTAGTTGCTGTGCCGTGCTGTGATTGGCTGGTGTGCTGTGATTAGCTCTTGTGCCATGCTGTGATTAGTTGCTGTGCCGTGCTGTAATTAGTTGCTATGCCGTGCTGTGATTAGTTGCTGTGCTGTGCTGTGATTACTTGCTGTGCCGTGCTGTGATTAGTTGCTGTGCTGTGCTTGGCTGGTGTGCTGTGATTAGCTCTTGTGCCGTGCTGTGATTAGTTGCTGTGCCGTGCTGTGATTAGTTGCTGTGCCGGACTGTAATTAGTTGCTGTGCCGTGCTGTGATTAGTTGCTGTGCGGTGCTGTGATTAGCTGCTGTGCCGTGCTGTGATTGGCTGCTGTGCCGTGCTGTGATTAGTTGCTGTGCCGTACTGTGATTAGTTGCTGTGCTGTACTGTGATTAGCTTCTGTGCTGTGATTAGCTTCTGTGCTGTGATTAGTTGCTGTAAATAGCTTCTGTGCCGTGCTGTAATTAGTTGCTGTGCTGTGATTAGTTGCTGTAATTAGTTGCTGTGCTGTGATTACTTGCTGTGCCGTGCTGTGATTAGTTGCCGTGCCGTACTGTGATTAGCTTCTGTGCTGTGATTAGTTGCTGTGCCGTGCTGTGATTAGCTTCTGTGCTGTGATTAGCTGCTGTAAATAGCTTCTGTGCCGTGCTGTAATTAGTTGCTGTGCTGTGATTAGTTGCTGTAATTAGTTGCTGTGCTG
>JAOVVH010000001.1:28381072-28394722 GCA_028566435.1 Scorpiodoras heckelii
GCTCTTACTGGTGCAATGTACAATTAATGAAGATTGGCCACCCAGGCTGGTCCAATTTAGCCATGAAACCTCCCACAGTAAAATGACAGGTGTTTCAGTTTCATTGTCTAACCCCTGTATATATATATACATACATTTTTTTTTCTTTTTTTCTTTTTTCTGAAACAAATCATTTCCTAGTCATAGACTCATGCTTCAGGAAATTGAGACACCGTCATGATTTTCTGATCACCATTATGTCACCTGGCAATGTGCTAACCTGCTATCTCCCAATCTGTGCCACACTTTATGTCAACACAAGAGTTAGAAATAAGGTTGAAAGACAGGACTATGATTAATAAGGCCCGAGCTGACGTTCTTATTAGATGTCGTGACAAGAACATTGTCATATTATTACTACACGTAACGGCTGAGGTGCTATAAAGCAGTACATTACATTACATTGATTCCAGAAGGAACACGACACAATGCTTCTGTCTTGTCAGTAGATCCTTTAATTATCACACAAAGAAAGGGTTATGAGGGCACTGCCTGCTATGTGATAGATTATACCGCAAACACAGCAGTAGTACAGGAAATTTTTTTTTTTTTTTTGAAACAATAAGGTGGCGGAGAAGCTGGCAGGATGCTCGGACAATAGTCCCACCTTTTTCCTGCTACTTTCCCGCAGTTCCTTCCAGGCTACAGTGCCGGTCTGATAACAGATAAAGAGGGAAGCGCCTTTTTTTTTTACCAACGTCCTGTTTTCCATCGCCTTTTTATTTTTGCCCCACTCGCGATCTCAATCATGTTTCTGATTCGAGTGTTTTCTGTAAGCCTCCAGCAAGAACGTCATGTCTGTTGGGTTCGAGAAAAGGAAGCTCGTCAAATATTTTGATTGACATTGAATAAATAACTTTATTTCTTTAGCCCAATCATATTAATTACTGTTATTTAAATAGATAATATTTAAAACTCATAATAAACTTGCAAATTAATTGAAATTGTGATTTTGATCTCAGCAATTAGTGCTTTGTGAAAGGAAGCAATTAACGTGTTATTCAGCGGGATGCTTACAGCATGATAGTGAGACATTTACATGTTTCATACGGCACTGCTTACGAACATGAGTCTTGGGCCGCTCTGATTTCACGTATTCCTGCAGAAGTGAAGTGTCATGATTCACTACATGATTCAGTCTTAATGAGTAATGGCTAGAAAATGTATAGGTTTTTGATACTTGGTGAAATACAAGCAGTTCGTTGTATTTTCTGTTGTAATACAAAAAAAATAAATTCATATTTTATGTTTATTGCACTCTTGTAATATCTGTGTAATTGTAGTGCAACAACTATTTACTCAGCTTGAACATACAGAGAAAAAAAGTCTCAGACAAATACATCAGGTCATACTTACAAACAGTTAATAGTCTCTGAAAAAAATATGATATGATTTAATTTTGATCAATGCACTCAGTGAGAATGAATCTTACATCAGCAGACACATTGTGAGCGATCAGATACATAGATTTATACAGAAACATGTTTGTTGGATTTGATGGTGACTTAGAAATTGCACAAAATAATTGTAATTAGATCATTGTAACAGGCTTCGATCTTACGATAGATGTGTAACGCAATGCCAATATCAATATCTACATCTATCTATGTATATTCAGATTTAAACCGGAAGTGGGCGTGGTCTAAATCGAAAGCCCCCATAATTTTCTACAAAATGTAGTGGTTCAGCTTGCCCCAAAAAATATATATAATAAAACAGTAACCTACATTAAACCATCGTGACCCTGACCAGGCAGTTACTAAGGATGCTGTAAGTAAAGACATCTAATAATAGTTAGATGATAAAAATAAATGAAGGCTGCTCGGTTTTGCATGCAAAAAAAAGAAGTAAGTGTGGCAGTCAAAGTCTCCAGATTCTCCAAGACACTCAGTAAAACTTACCAGTTAATTACTGTACAGTACGATACAGAAGTATTAGGCGCATGCAAAGACTCGCTGTAAAGCAATGATGCCTTCGAAAATAGTGAAGATGTTTCTAGATAAAAGAAAACACTATAAAGTGCAGTAAATATTAATAAACTAAAGGAAGTCAATATTTGGTGCCTTTTTCTTAAATATTGTTCCCAGGTCTTCACAATATGTGCAGTTTTAATACGGAAATTAGCTTCTAAGTTTTACTGAGCATCTTGGAGAATCTGCCACAGCTCTTCTGGAGACTTTGGCTGTCACACTTACTTCTTTTTTTTTTTTTTTACATGTAAACCCCAGCAGCCTCCATTATGTTTCTGTCCGAAAAGTGGTCTGTTATGTAATGTGTTGTTTTCATTACTGACATACAAACATTTTTGTGTAACATTTAATTTTTTGTTGGAAAAGTAACGTTTGGAAATATAAAATCTTTTTGCACTGAATGAATAATGCACAACTAAAAAAAAATACCCATCAATAGCAAAAGTTGTACCTAAAACAATAGGGTGTCTTAAGACTTTTGCACAGGACTGTAAATGTTCATGCAAAACACAGTTTTGCACAGCAAAATCCCCAGCCCTGCATTCTACTTACCTCAAAAGTGGGAAGCTCAGAATTAAGCCACTTTATTAGCAAAAAGCAACCATGATAACCATGATAAGTGATGTTTATTTACCTAGTAAAACAGCGAACTGTATAGACAGTGTTATAGATTTAATGAGCAAATATGTCTCTATTTCACAAGTACGAGTTCCAGGTTGAGGGACCAATTTCTTTGGATTTTCTAAGACAGAGCTCTGAAATTACAAGTTACAACTTTCATTCGAAGCCCATATGAATGGACAGTGAGAGTTTACTGAGGATTGCACATTTTGATGTGCAATTTGTTGGGTTTTTTTGTATTTTCTTGTGCAGCTTGTTTTGAGATTTTGAGCTTTTATATATGGAACATGAAGTGACTAGAGATCTACATAATTCCCATTACTGAAGCTTACCGTCAGTTAATCCCTGTTTACTGGTCGGACACTGATAACGCCAGCTCAGATCCTGATTACAAAGGAGCCACGGAGTCCAGCTTGAGAAAAGAGGATGCTGAATAAAGGAATTGGCATTAACAAAGGATATGTTCACAATGAAGGGAAAAATGACAAAAAAAAAATAATACATGATACATGTTTTTCTTTTCTCATGAAGAGCAAAAACTCACACTGCATCTGAAATCTTTATTTTTTTTTAAATTTTCCAATCAGATGGTGTGTATTAATTTTCTGTAACAGCTATTTTGAGTAACATAAATGACAAGCTTATATTAATATGCAAATTCGAATACATTGTTTCTATAGTAACAGCGAATACACACGGACCTGTATAGCAGACACTCCACAACATCTAAGGTTAATAAACACATTTACATAAATGTGTTGTTATTTTACAAAGAAAAACATATATAGACATTGATACAGTAAAGTTTTGTTTAAGATGTTTATACAGTATATATTACATTTATGGAAGGAGTCTCCAGTGTCAGCACTTTGTAACAACACTGAAATAAAACGCAACCAGTTTACTTAAAAGAGTAAGTATCCAGTCTGAAGTCAAATAATTTTTTTTTAAAAGTAAGTTAGAAGAATGTCATACACAGATATTGTTCTGTTAACTTAACATTTCAAGTTCAGTGAAACAGTTAACAGTTTACAACAACACTGTAACAAGTTTACAGTGAAGCAGTATGTTGAACTCCATGGGAAAGTCTTCAGGACAGACTGCAGGTACTTGGTAACATGACGTGCTGCGCTTTTTGTCTTATTAACTTTAAGAAAGGAGGGAAAAAGAGGCTGGTGATGGAAAGGCTATTGATTGTTGCTATACTGTTAGATACTGATAACAGAAAATCACATGTTTTATGAACAGTCCTCAACATTGTTTAATCATTTACAGTTCCTGCAAAATGGGGACTGTAAGTTATTAAAATTGGCAAATTGTTGAGAAATAAGAGGAATAAAAGACTTTCGACTGTATCGTTATAGGATCATGTTCTGTCTCATACTTTAAAACAAAACTGAAAATGTTTCGGTTCATAATTTTTCCCCCCTCTCCTTTGTAACACTACCTTGGGTATGTAAAAGGCACTATATAAATCAAACTTATTATTATTATTTATGTTCAGGGTTGGGGTGCCATGTCCACCGGCTAGGCACCGGCTCCCCCGTGACCCCGGGGACAGGAATAAGTGGTTAAGAAGATGAATGAATGAATAAATGAATGAATGAATGTTCAGGGGGGTAACAGCACCATCAGCATATCACACATCATGGTCTGCCATGTGTTACATCTAAAATTTTGTCGTCATTATTTTAAGTCTCAAACTATTTTCTTGTATTGGAAATATTGCTAAAAGGCACAGCAGAGTAATTTTGTGTGTTTAACCACGAATCCTTGTCGTGATCCTATCACTCCTGTCTCCAGTCTCACACCACAGAAATCCAGCGTCGTCCCTCTTTCTTTTCCCTTTCACTGAATTTTCAGTGAAAACAAAAAGCTTCTGGTTCAACTTTAAGGTCAGAGAGCATGTTTGGGTCAATTTTCAGATATAGTATATACACTACCAGAAGTACCAGAAAAACTGGTATATAAGTTAATACTTGGTAGGGAACATTGCACAGTCCTCACGCTGATGTTTGTTGAGGCCCCAGCATTGAATTCTGATGTGCTCTGATTGGCTGTTGCACATCACTGTACTATGATCTTGTAATAGACCGCGGAAGCTACAAGATCAGCTCTGATTTTGTGCCGATAATAATTTCAAACATGTTTCAAAATATCATGGCTCAAAGACTGGGTCAGGATGCATGTCTGAACTGCTCACTCACTGTTAACGACCGTCAGTGACGAGCAACGATCTGGCTCCAACTGGATTTTTTATGTCTCTGATCTCAGAAAGTTGTCTGTGACTGGAAAATTGAAAATCCGAACTTGGCATGCTTGAAGAAATGCTTGATGTGAATGTCTAAAAGGCTTTCCTTGTGAATGAGCCTGGTGTTAAGTAATTACACAGTGGTTTTTTTTTTTACTTGTTTGGTGACTATTTTTGTCCATAATCTTTAAGAACTGAGCAGTTAGCCTTTGGTGTGGATGTAGCCATTTATCTCAATGTGCCTCACAGAGCTCTCCCAGGCCAACTTGTATAAAAAGTTACCAGATGACATACGGTTCTGGCACTTGTAGCTTCCAACTTGTCTTACAACTTGAAATCCTGTTAAATTTCTCATTTATTAGAATTACACAAGCCTCCCCGGTTCTGCTGCCATCTTCAGTTTCAGGCTCGGAGGTCTACCGAGACCTCTTAAAGAGATTTCAGGAGTCCTTTAGAGCAGCATTGTTTACAGCTACATACAACTGCTCTGTGTCTTCAGAGGGAATCTTACTAAGTAGATCTAGTAATTACATCCTTCTTCAGAGGAAAAAAATAAAGAGAAAACATTTAAGATCTGGTTTATTGTTTTGTCCTGATGTAGTTACATGCACCTGTGAGCATGAGAAATGTGTCTGTTATATTTGTGCTTTTAAAAAAAAGCAGTCACTGTTGTTATTTACTGAGGATCCTGGGCGCCGTTGTATCTCTAAGCCGGTGGATTTCCCATAAATCCGGGCTGCTTGGCCCCGGCGGTGCGGTGACTGGGTTGAGAGGCGCCATTGGCACGCTGATGAATCCCTTTAGACGGCCCAATCAATACGGCTTTATCTTCAGGCCAGCGGCGCAGACGCCCGTGTTAGTTCACCTGGGGTCCTGAAGGAGTGATCAGCGTGCTGTACATCAAAGCCTACTATCAGACAGCAGCAATCAGGAGAGAAGACCTGATCCACTCATCTCGTGTGGCACCCGAAGACGTGTGATCTATCGCCCGTGAGCACTCACGCTGTTGAATATGTCATCTTTATCAGCGCTGATCTGTGTTTCTGGAGCCGTAACCACTGTAGCTTTTTTCACCAGTCAGTCAGGACACGAAGGCTACAGACGGCAGTGTTTATTACAGTACAGTCATAAAACACACCGTGTAAGGGAGATGGCATTGTTCTGTGCACTACTTAGCAATGAATATCCCTGTTACATCTCTTTAGATTTTATTTTACCCATCTAACATGCCTTCGTAAATGTCCGACATAGTGAGACGATAGTTCTGAAAACGTCCGACAGACTTTCCTAAAATAGTTCTCTTTGGCATATCTCTCGATCACAAATAAAGTTAAAATTTTAACGGTGCTGACATTGTAAGTCGGAATTTCTGAAGTCGAACCCCTGAAGTTGGATTTCCGACTGGGAATGCCAGGGGAAGCCTACCAAACCCCAACCCTACAATCCCAGATGGCTGCTCCATGCATCAACAGTACTGAAAACTGTAGTCATATACTGTTTATTAGCACTTCTGTCTTATGTGTGTCTCATTAAATCAGTCATACACACAGTAATATCCAAGTTCATCTGTGGACATGTTGCTACAGTGTTTGTATGCTTAAAATGCAGTGCAGTTCTTATCATCTGGTATTGCTAACGGTCTGACTTCTTGTACACGTGCGAGATAAATGTAACGCACACTAAAAAAAAGAATTGCAGCCAGTTCATTTTAAAAAGTATGTTTCCAGGCCATACTCAAAGTTTAGTGCTTAGTTAAGTTAAAATAGTAAGTTGAAAGAAGGTCAGACGCGGATATCGTTCCGTTAACTTAATATTTAAAGTTCAGTGAACTCGAAATGATGTGCTTATTTAACTAAAAATAGTAAGTTCAAAGCATGTTAGATACAGATTTGGTTCTGATAACTTAATATTTAAAATTTTGCGTTAACCACATAACTTAATTTTTTAAGTAGTATTTTTTACAGTGCAGCATAAAATCTGGTTAAACCCAAAATCGAAAATAGGACAACATTGCATATAAGGACATGTTATTTCATAATGATTATTTTGACCTGGAAAAAAAACTTTCACTGATTCATTAGTTTATTAGTTACTGCATAAATTGGCATGTACCTTAAGAAAAGGGTTTCTTGTAGGTTCTTCTGACGGTTAAGAAATCTAGCTTTCAGAAGTCCTTCTGTTGTAGGTTTCTATGTAGACAAACCAAAGAACCAAATTTGACTTTTTTTATTTTAAAGAGTACCATGCATCTACACTCTATCGCCAGCACTCTTCAGTTTATACCTCATTTAAAAAAAAAAAAAAAAAGAAACAGAGCTCCTGTACAAAGCTAGAACATTCAATCTTCTAAAGAACCCTTGGAGATTATTTTTATTATTGTAAAAATTCCTCATAAGGGTTCTTATAGGTTTTGTGATTGAATTAAAGATTTAGACCAGAAAAACACTTTAGCTTTGGTTACTGAATGGTTCCTTAGGGCAAAACGCAAATTTTAAATGCCATGCTTTTAGAGCTCAGAGTTCTGTACAATGGAGCCTTTGTAACCCTCATGTTAGTATGGATCATCACATTCAGCTCACAGAGGCATAAAGCTAAAGAGCTGACTAAAAATAATAGATTATTTACTGTATGTTTGTATGTATGTATGTATGTATGTATGTATGTATGTCCTTCGGCTGCTCCCATTCCTTGGGGTCGCCACAGCGGATCAAGTCCTCATCTTGTTCTGGCACAGTTTTTACGCCAGATGCCCTTCCTGACACAACCCTCCCCCTTAAGCGGGGTGTTGGGACAGAGTTGAGCAGTGGGTTGAGGTCCTTGCTCAGGGGCACAACAGCGGGAGCCCCGGTCGAACTGCACCCCGGAGTCCTAACCTACTGGGCTACCACTGCCCCGACTGTTTACTGTATATGGACGTTATTAAAACAGACATAAAGATTAGCTAGTTGTTCAATGAGCCTGACTGGTTTGTGGATTGGTTTAACACTGACTTCGTAATTCTGATTGGACAGAAGATTTTGATAAAATTTCGGTGAAGAAAATAATAACAGTTAAAGTGTGCCGAATAGAGGGCTTTAATCTTTCCACCTTGTTGATAACATGACAAGCTGTACACTTTTTGCATATATAAATAGATAAAAAAAAAACAACAAAGGCAGATGAGGGATAGACTGCTTATAGCTGCTACAATGTGTGAGACCAGAAACTAACTTGTTTTAAGGATGATTAAATGTTGCCCCATTGTATTAGTACTTGAAGGTTAATTAAGATATATTATAAATCAATAAAATCTTACTGCATTATTTTTTGCATGATTACATTTAACAAAAAAAAACCTTTGGATATGTTACCCAAGCCTTGTCATAGTCAATTATGACAAACAATAAAAATGAAGATGTAGATGTCTGCAAAATATTAACTTCTTCTTATGTTTCCTATTATATGACATAATTCCTGCTGATTTTCATGTTTTTATTACTTTATACCATTCAACAGGGTAATATTAACCCCATAAGCTCAAGTATTGCCCTCATGATTCCTGATTTTCTCTGCCTGTATTGAATAATATGCTTTAAGATGAATTACTGATTAATAAGCTCAGATTTTAAGGGGGTTAGTCTGATATTTATGTGCGATATTTAATACAAAGTCCAAAAGCCTTTTTGCAGTGTTTTAGCCGCAGCACTTTCCCTACTCGCTCGTGTGGAGCTGTATTGATATTGTTCCCAGGGGCTGCTGAGCCATTAAATAGTGTTAATTGGTGCAAATGCCTGATCAGATTGGCCATTGATTGTGACAGTGTCGATTATCTCTCAGATAAATGGAATCCTTTAATTCCCGGTTTCAGCCGGATACCGACCGTGCTGTCGGAGGCCATTAAAATCCTGTCGCGATTAAGGTATAACAGAGTAATTAGTGTCAGGATGGAGGAATGTAATTAATGTTTGTGGTATTTTTAACTTATTTCTATCTGTGGAGTGTAATTTTAAAAAAAAAATCATTACATACATTTGTATGTCTGTAATTTTTTTGTTTTTGCAATGTTGCCATTTGCACCATGCTCAACATTGTTAAACAGCAAGGAGCATTATTACACACACAAAATAATCTGCTATGAATACACGAGTTTGGTGCTATGTAATGAAGCTCAATTTTCACATCTGGAAGTGTTTTCTAGATGGGATCACTAGGTGAATGACATATGAATTGCTTGTATGTATTTATTGCATTTTTTATTTGACATGGGTCATAGAGCATTTACAACAAAAGCTTGGACTATGTTACGTTAAATAAATAGGAAATCGGTAGATCGTTCACTTATGGCTCAGTATCAGCATTCGGTAATCAATAGAACATCAGAGAATAATGATGAAAAAAGGATCACTAAATACAGAGTGAGTCAAAAGCCTCAGGACACCCTTTTATTTCAGAAACGAAAGGAAAAATGACATATCTGAATACCCCAACAAGTAATGGGTGAGGGGGCTATATCTTTTAGGCTATGTCCGGAACATGGCTGCCATCTTGAAAGCCGCCATATTGGATCAAGGGCAAGTATTTCTAATGGGAATGGTGGTCATGTAGCATGTCAAAGAAGACCAGGATTGTCTCAGAAATTGATTGCCGCAATCAGCTTTGCGATATCTTGTGTGGTTCAAAAGTTATCAGCATTGAAGTGTGTTCAGCATCGAACAAGTCAAATAGCTGTGCATCACAGGCAACATTCCCAGTTGTTGTTGCAACATTCTGGACAAGAGGACGGCACTGGACAGGAATTTGTAAACCCAGTGACACAACGGGTCAGATTTGCTGTATAATGTATATCCTAAATCGCAGCCTTTGTGATTTGCAAATCGCATTGTCTCAGATTGCGATTTTGATTTGTAATTGATTCATTGTTCAACCCTAGTGTGTGTGCATTGCTGTGTATGTATGTTGACCCCAGTATTGGAAACATGTCTGTCGTGAAGGGATCAATGAGCTCTCAGAGTGTATTCTCTCCACCTGCTGACACTTGCTCTGGGCTGAAGTGGCGCAGATCAAGTGCTCATGTCAATGGAGCTCCAAAGCGATATTGAGCTGCACGGACGGAGCAAAGCACTGCAATTCACACAGTACTGTTAGATATATAGATAGGCAAGGGATTCCCTTTTTTACCGGTTTGAGTATAGAAAGAACAGACTGAGGGGTTTCACTAAGGGCTTTGGACTTTCTGTGTCATGAAACCGTAAAAGCTCTACATTTCGGAGTCAGTTTGCAAGAACTCAAAGAGTGCATGTGATTTTTGTGTCTCATGTAGTTACTGCAATCTTGACCATTTGTGGTGCTTCCTAATGAGGTAAAGAGTGTGAATTCTCAAACTGAAGATTGTGAGACTGTGCTGAGTTTTCAGTCAGCCAGCGAAGTCTCATTTGTGTGGGTAAAATCTGTCAGACGTCACTGTGGCTGAGCAAAAAGTCTGTATGAGATTTTCTTACTATTAAATGCTTAGACTTAAGAAAATATAAATACATTTTGCTAAAACAACACGGAAATGTTTTTATGTAGTCTGCCGTCTGACCTTGCCTTGCTGTCTGTCTGGAAAAGATCAGAGGAGCCAGGAGACTGTTTAACAAACAGTCATAAAAACAGTCCGTCTGCTTAAAGATGACTAAAATCTCACTAGAGTTCAGGATTTGATCAGTTTGTGAGATATATGTCGCCACATCATCATCGAAATGGAGACCACAATCTGTACAAATGACAGTGGACAGTGTATTAAAATGTTTTAAATGACCAAGTAAAAGACATTAATAGCAAGAAATATGGTCAACAAAACAGAAGTGAGGGAATGAGTTGGCGATTATTTCTCTACCGGTGTTACCGTGAACAGGGATCCATTGAGTTAAGACATGATGATGCTTAGAGGTTATATTTAAATACTGTGACTCTTACGTAGTTCAGGTGATGAGACAGAGATTGATCTGGATGATGCTGCTAATCAAACATTTCTTTTATTGTACACTATTCATTCTTAAAAAATTGGTCAATAATGGTTTTCGTTAGGAAGACAGGCTTATAAATGCAGGGGGAGATGGGATGTCTTTGAGTGGAATTGATACAGGTAACGTACTGCAGTAAATTTCAAACATCAGAATGTCGATAAAGTATGATCTCTGTGACTTTCATCTTGGCATGGTTGTTAATGCCAGACAGGCTGGTTTGAGTATTTTAGAAACTGCTAACCTCCTGGGATTTTCACACACATCACATGTCTCTAGAGTTTACACAGAATGGTGCGAAAAACAAAAAACATTGAGGAACAGTTCTGTGTTTGAAAACGCCCTGTTGATAAGACGGACCAAATTAGTGTCATGCTGCCAGGCAGGATAAAGCAATTCGTATACACTGAAGTACCAGAAAAACTGGCAAATACAGTACATAGCAATGCCACCTATACACATCATTGGTTGTGTCTGCCAGTGTGTATATAAAGCGATAGACATCTATGGAAGCTTCTAGAGCTGTTTCTGCTGTTAGAATGGCAAGTTATCACGATTTTGCAATTGCCAACGCAGTTTACGAAGTTTGCATTTTAACCTATGAGCATTTCATGGGTGAGCCATGACTACAAGAATTCTGGTTAAACATCAAACTTATGACAGCAGTGTGGCCGTAAAAAGACTCTGGGTGAACATGACCAGCATCGGCTGGCAAGAATCTTTTCATGCGAAAGACATGCAACACTGCCTCAAGTAACATCAAATTTCCATGTTGGGGCCTCAACAAACATCGGCGTGAGGACTGTGCAACATTTCATCCAAGATCCCATGGGGGACCTACCAAGTATTAACTGGTGTACCAGTTTTTCTGGTAGTTCAGCGTAACCATACTTTACAGCCATGGTGGCCTGTATCATGAAGATTTTATGCATTGTGCTGCTGCAACATGATTGGCTGATAAATGAGCAGGTGTACAGGTATTTCTATTCAAGTGGACGGTGAGTGCAAATCTCAGTTCAGGAACATAAACTATATATAGCAAAAATGTCTTAACTCTCTCTGATGGACACTCTATTAAAGGGCACTACATATAGATCCTTTAAGCGGTTCAGAACCTCAAAGGGGCAAACTGAAAACTGTACTGAAATGTTCATTCAGGTCTCGATAAGTGGTGATGGCATTGGCGACGACATCCAAGTTGAGACATAAAAAGTCATGCAAATTGCAACTCCTGTTTAGCCTATCTAGTTTCCCACTATAGCAAACTCACTCTTAACTCCATGCCGACCACAGAACAGCATCATCATTAATAATCAAAGAATAACTGTATTATAAATGTATTAACCTCGGCTAATGGGGCAGACTGGAAGTCGAGCCTGATCAGAGGAAATATGCAGATGAATCAGCTGAGCTTGCAGACTCGGTGCAATCCAGTGGGATCGAAAGCAGTGGGATTTGAAAGCAGTTCTTCAGACAGTTTGACATATGAGGAGTATTGGGGTAAGACGGTGCTCTGTGTGACAGGCTGTGTTTGGAAGCGGATCGGCCCAGAAATCGCACAACAGAGAAACTGAGAGAGTGAGAGTTGATGTCGAGCTTGAATCTTTACCAGGTCTTGATAGACCAAGAAAGGAAGGTAGAGAGACAGACAGAGAGAGAAAGAAGGAAAGAGAGATATTGTGAATAGAGAGCTGTGCTCTTTCTTGACCATGTTTTCCAGACTTAATTCTAGTTCAGTCATGTTCTTTAGATCTTGTTCTTGTAGTTCATCTTTAATCATTCCTTGTTCCTTCCATTTCTTGTCCTTGTTTAGCCATGAACTCTATTTTCCACCAATATTTCAATGGCCTTGTTGGTTTTCTCAGTAGTGTTCCAAACTTCATTCTAAGTAAGCCATGTTCTCTAGACCTTGCTTTGGTTTAATCACATTCTCTAGTGTTTTTTAAATCCATTATATCATCGTTCTCCATTCATTGTTGCTTAGTCCTTGTTCTTCTTTCACCAGGTTCTTCATCTCTAATGTTTTACATACCTTTAATACCATCTTCCATTCTGTTCTATGTTCTGTTTGTGCTCAACCATGTTCTCCTGGCTTTGACCTTCTTCCACTGTGTTTTTTCCAGACTTTATTTTTGATTAGACACGCTCTTCAGGTCTTTTTCTTCTTCTGCCATGTTCTCCAGGCCGTGTTCTTCTTCTATCCTGTTCTCCTCGATCAAATTTGCTATTTTTATATGTTCTCCAGAGCTTTTTTTTATGCTTTCCAGTCCTTGTTTTTCTTTTTTTTTGTTTTTTGCTTAGTCATGTTCTCCACACCTTGATCTTCTTCTGCCATGTTCTGAAGTTCTTAGTTTTCTCAATCATAGTTTGATCTTCAATCCTTGTTCAGCCAAGAATAAAAACAGGGCCCTCCTGCTTTTCTTGTGAACTTCTAGTTTAGCCATGTAGTCCATGCCTTGCTCTTTTTTTTAACCATTCCAGTCATAATATATATTGTTCTTTTTCTGCACTTCATCTCCATAGTTTGTTCTGGTTCAGCTATGTTCTCTAGACCATTTTATTCTCCAGACCAAATCCTTGTATGTTATGTATTCCAATTCTTATTCTTGGTCAGCCAGGAATTTGAGAAGAACCTCAAAACCTTGTTCTTTTTGATGTATGTTCTGAGAACTTCTTCTCCTCTTTCTTTCTCTCTGTTCTTATGTAGTTCGTTCATTCATTCATTCATTCATTCATTCATTCATTCATTCATTCATCCATCTGTTCTTTCATTCATTCATTAGTTAAG
>JAOVVH010000001.1:28402075-28412629 GCA_028566435.1 Scorpiodoras heckelii
GCGCAGAGATAATTTACACACACACACACACACACACACACACACACACACACACACAAACACACACACATCAACCCCCCCCTACACACACACACACACACAAACGCACATGCACACATACATGCAGCGGTTTTGTTTCCGTTTCGAGACTTTAAAAAGCCTGTGGTGTGTTGAAGGGAATGAAAACCATCAAAGACTAAGAACTGCATCACGAAGCACAAGCAGAGACGTGAATTCTGCTCATTAAAACACACTCACGGTTACATTTATTTTCTCCGAACAGTAGGCTTTTAAATACTAACATAATAATGTGAATAAATGAAAGTGCTCATTTCAGCTTCGTTCATTTGTTTACAATTTAATTTTATTTACCAGTCCTTTTTTTATTTTACAGAAGCTACACCTGTAATACAAATTCACTTTGAAAATATTTTTTAAAAAATTGAATTTGTGGGGAAAAATGACACCGATTCTATAGGGCTCTAGATATAGAAACCGGGTGGATGGAGATGAATTTCTCTCATCCGCTGCAGGTTTGTGATATATGGATGTGGTGCATGATGGGAAAAGAGGCTCGGCCCGAGAGCAGGTCCACATCTCAGTTGAGCTATGACTCATCTTTCCTGGCATGCTCTCTCTCTCTCTCTCTCTCTCTCTCTCTCTCTCTCGCTGTCTCTCTCTCTCTGTCTCTCTCTCTCTCACTCTCATTTTAACGGTTCTATTTCTGTTTCTCTTTCTGTGTGTATGTGTGTGTGTGTCTTAGAACAGCATTATAGACAGCAGCTTGCTTATTTTATTAATATTTCAAGTCATGTTCTTCTCAAAAAAATATTTAAGACATAGACTAGTTATAATACATTGATCAAAGCAATTTTCTGATATTATTTTTTACCATATTTAAGGAATAAAATGTGTGCCGTTATACAAAATCAATCAAGTGCAGCGCGATGTGATGATATGGACTTTACTGTTACCACCCTCATGTTGATTATTTTCCTATAACAGTATTCCAGTTATACCAGAGCGATTTGCCGGACATTAGTTTTTTTTTTTTAATAAATTATCTAACAGGTCTTGCTAGGTTCACATTTAATGTTGTGGAATGTCCGCAGAACAAGTTATATCCTGTCGTCCCTTATGTTGTAGCAGCTATAAACATCCGTTCCATCACCAGAAGACATAAAATCAACAATGTTTATTATTCGTCTGCCGTTGGAGTATGCTAACGAATCATTTTTCAGCTAAGTATTCTCCGCATTTTTAATGACAAACTTAATTCTATTTGTTAAATGTAAACACATTTAGAAATTGATGGCATAGGCAAAACAAGGCTGGAAATGTTATACTAGTAACACTGGACGGTTCCACAATTAGCAGTTTAACTGGTAACAGGCAGTTACAGTCAGAGTTACAAGACAGTTACAACAGCGTTGCTTGACAGGCTTGCCGGCAGTCCAGTTCTGTCTCCTATTGAAAAGGTATGGAGCATCATGAAGAGGAGAAATCAGACAACAGTGACTGGTCAAAACTGCTACAATTAGTATCTTCAATTCCCAAACGATTAAAAAGTATCATTAAAACAAACGGTCATGTGACCTAGAGGTAAACACGCCTCTGCCCCAAAATTGTTTGAGTGCCTTTCAGGCATCGATTTTAACTGTGTTTATATTTAACAAACAGAAATATGTTCATCATTGAAAACACTGAAAATATTCCTTTTTGTCTTTTTGTCTGTTACATAAAGCTATTTCAAGTGAATTAACAAATTACAGATTTCAGTTTTTATTGCATTTTAAGATAGTGTCCCAACCTTTCTGGACACGGGGTTTGTACTTCTGAATATACAATTAGAGTTTTCGATTTGAGACGCAGCTCATGACAACAATCGGCAGAAATTTTTGAAGAAGCAACGCACCCCGTGAGAGTGTTTAATGTGCATGAAATTGCTAAACATTCCAGTTAGACTTGGAAATCAGATACAGATCGATGTCTTGGCTCTGACGTGCCATCTAGTGGAGGTCGCTTTTAATTTTCCAGATGTACTTAAGATATGCAAGCAAGCATGTGAGTAGTATCACATATCAGCCGTTTGCGTTCATGTACGTTTGGTGAAAATGAAGTATGTTTGCACCATTGGATAGCCACTAAACACGTAATGCACGTAAAGAACTAATAGCCGCTAATCACGTAAAGAACATTATTTGTGACTTAATTACATTCGAGCTACAAAGGGGGAATGAAATAAAAATATTGTTTCTGCTTCAGAAGTGGAATATTAATTGTTTCTAATCCATGCTAGTTAGTGCGCTCATATTGGTTCATTTTTGTAAACTTCTTTATTTTGTGTCTCAGAAATGTCTCTTAGATATCTACAGCACTTAAATGGGAGTGTTTGCAAAAGAAATGAAAAATCTTGCATTTTTCCACCAGTGCTGTAATTATACTCTCTCTCTGTCTCTCTCTCTCACTCTCTCTGTCTCTCTCTCTCTCTCTCTCCTGATCAGTCTGTTTTCTCTTTCCACCCCCTACCTTATATTGTTTCCTGCTCTCTGCCCATTACTCTGAGCCTCCCCTCCCCCCACCACCATGTTTCTATCCTCCTTTGCTATCCATTCTTTCTTTCTCTCTTTTTTTCCACCACTGATATTTTCTCGACCTCCACACTCTTGGCTCTACACGGCATGCTTAGGACGCAATAAATCGTCCATAATTACATGCAATTTGAATTAATCCATATATAAGTCAGACGTATAGTCTTATATCTCTGTAAGTCAGAGTCGGTGTTACAGTGCAACATGCTGAGTCTTGGGAAAGAAGTATTTTCCTGTGCAGTGTGTTTGCCCTTGATACGAGCTTGTTATTGTTGGAGGGGTTTAAATCGTATCTCCACCTTGTTTGGGGGATGATGGGATGGAAGTTTGCTTGCATGATGTAACGCCGCTGCAACAGTCCCGCGTTAAACCTCCTGCAGATAAAAGACTAACAACGGAGACTTACAGGAAATGTGAAATTCTCTGATCACAAGGATGCACAAGGATGATCCAAAACTCATACTGGGTATCAGGGACTAATATCATCACTCATCTGCTAATCATCAGCTTACAGAGTATCAGATCTGTATTGATATAAACCGATATCCAGTTTCAGGTTCACCTCAGCCACTCATTACTAGCAGGGTGATTCCACAGTAGGATCCCATGTGTGTCCAACTGACATTACATTTAAAAATAAATACGTAAATTCAGCGTACAAGACATTTTATATACAGTCCTTCGCAATGTACGTTTCAGATAAACTGCATTTTTGTAATTCTACTGTCCCATCCTACTATAGTCACACTATACTAATTAATTTATGTATTAATTTTGCATCAATATGTGAATCCATTAAACATCTCATGTTTGAAACATCATTTTCCTTTTTTGAGCCATGCATAAAACTGCAAGTCAGATCCTTTACTTAAGTAAACGTAGCAATACAGCAATATAAAAATACTCCATTACAAGTAAAAGTCCTGCATGAAAAATTCTTCTTAAGTAAAAGTACATAAGTATTAGCAGCAAAATGTCACTAAAGTAGTAAAGTAAAAGTGCTGGTTTGGTCCCTCTGACTGATATATTATTACATATGACATCATTAGATGATTAATACTGAAGCATCAGTGTGTAAGCAGCATGTTAGTGTTGTAGCTGCTGGAGGCCGAGCTAGTTTAGTTTGAGCTACTTTAGATACAGTTTTATATATGGGGACACCTGATAAATCTGAGGGGTCATGTGACGATTAATGAGAGAAGAAAGAATTGAAATGAAACCATGTGAGAAGTTTAGAGGATAATAAAAGCACTATTTGATGGTGCTGTTAACAACAAATAGACATCTGCAACATGACCTGACTACCTGAACACTGGTTTTTGTAAGATGTCAGAAACCAGAAAGGTTGAAAACTACTGCTGTCAAATTAATCGCGTTAAAGAATTAATCGTGGTTAAAAAAATCTATGCCACTAAACTTTCCGAAATTGACTGTTACGTTAATAGCCAGCGTCCCTAAGCTGTATCCCTGCTCCCTACACACTACACAGGGTACAGAATCCCAAGGGCTCTTCATAGGGAACTCGCTCACTAAAATGGCTCAATTTGGATGCCATGCAACATCATTACCAGCAGACAGCCTCCGCCATCATTACAGCACTCGGCTGTATTTAGCATGATAAATCAAACAGCACTGTTCAGACTAATTTTGTATGCTGTAGGTACTTTTCAGATAAATGTGATGAAACATCTATGAACTGTGGGTATTGTATTTTAACTATGTTATTTGTTTTTGGTTGTCTCTTCTCGTGCACAGTGCTCTGATCTACCTCGTTAGCGATCATAAACATTGCTAAAGACTGAAAGGAACAATAGAGAATGAAGGAGTTGTAGCTCTTTTTGGGTTGCTATATTTTTCTTATGTTACATCAGTTTAATGAGCGACGGAGACGACAAAGGCGGCGGATCTGCATAACACACATACAGACTCCTTCCCTTCCATTGCGGTGGTGGGTCTCTGAGGTAAAATCGAATCAGCCAACCATGTAGCAGCAGCACAACAAAACTTCCGGTGAAGCTACTTATTTGAAGTAGCTATAAATAATTTTAGAATGACTGGAATGTTCTTCATGTGTAAATTATGCCGTGAATATAAATACTAGTTAACCAGATCTATGAAAATCACTTAGTAAGACATGTTGTAGCAACATTGTGAAAAGTATATTACTAAAGACTGTTTTTGAACTTCATATTATGGCAGTTTAGATTTACAACACTTTTTGATATATAGCTTATTAACATGCGTTACTGCGAAATGTTCACTTACTGTTTATGCAGCAGGATTTTAGGTTTGTGTATTTGTACTGACAGTGAAAGAGAGATGATTGACAGGGTGAGGAGTTGCGTCTCAGCTGCAGCTCTCCAGCTCTGTTAGATACACACCACTCTCTCATGAGTGACAGGACCAGTCTCAATACAACAATGCTGTGTGTGTGTGTGTGTGTGTGTGTGTGTGTGTGTGTGTGTAGTAAGGCAACAGGAAGAAAGAACGGCTGTGGGAAGGGATGATAAAATGGACCTGTTTCTGTGTTTCCTGCTTTTCTCATATTTTTGCTTTTTTTCTCTCTCCCCAGTCTCGCTTTCTCTCATCTCTCAAAACCCTCTGTCTCTAACAATAGTGCCTAAAGTGTGTGGTGTGTGTGCGGGTATGTGTGTGTCTGTGTGTGTGTGTGTGTGTGTGTGTGTGTGTGTGTGTGTGTGTGTGTGTGTGTGTAGGGTGTAACTTGGATGCTGGATAAATTACTTTAAAAGTTGCAGTTGAACATTAATTATCTAAATTTATTTATTTAGCATTCAAATACATTTGAATATCAGTGAACATAATATTTTTTGTGTGTGTGTGTGTGTGTGTGTGTGTGTGTGTGTGTGTGTGTGTGTGTGTGTGTGCATTGTAAATATGGAATCATGAAAAAATGACGGGTTGTGAAGGCCAGTGTACCGAGAAGCTTCCAGAAAGTCAACAAACCCCATGTAGCCGTCTTATTAATAATGGATAAAGGAAACGCCCATCTCATGCATAATAAACAAGGAGCCCGCCTATGCTATGCATAATTAATGATGGACACGCCCCTGTGCACTAGGAACTGAGCAAGAGACACGTTTAGAGGAAGTAGCTTTGTAGATAAATCATGCAGTGCCTTATATACTGTAGTGTGCGTGTGCGTGTGCGTGCGTGTGTGTGTGTGTGTGTGTGTGTGTGTATGCACTTTAAAACTTTGTAGCTGTCTCTTGCTGCTACGTCGTCTTCATCTCTCTCTCCTCTCTGATTCTGCATCTCTCTCCTTCCTGACACAGTGTCCTCTTCATCTCTCTATCCTCCCTGACCCAGTGTCCTCTATCTCTCTCTCCTCCCTGACCTAGTGTCCTCTATCTCTCTCTCCTCCCTGACCTAGTGTCGTCTATCTCTCTATCCTTCCTGACCCAGTGTCCTCTTCATCTCTCTCCTTCCTGACCCAGTGTCCTCTTCATCTCTCTCCTTCCTGACCCAGTGTCCTCTTCATCTCTCTCTCCTCCCTGACCTAGTGTCGTCTATCTCTCTGTCCTTCCTGACCCAGTGTCCTCTTCATCTCTGTCCTCCCTGACCCAGTGTCCTCTTCATCTCTCTCTCCTCCCTGACCCAGTGTCCTCTTCATCTCTCTATCCTCCCTGACCCAGTGTCCTCTTCATCTCTCTATCCTCCCTGACCCAGTGTCCTCTATCTCTCTCTATCCTCCCTGACCCAGTGTCCTCTTTATCTCTCTATCCTCCCTGACCCAGTGTCTTCTTTATCTCTCTACCCTCCCTGACCCAGTGTCCTCTTTATCTCTCTATCCTCCGTGACCCACTGTCTTCTTTATCTCTCCATCCTCCCTGACACAGTGTACTCTAGCTCTCTATCATCCCTGACCCAGTGTCCTCTTTATCTCTCTATCCTCCCTGACCCAGTGTCTTCTTTATCTCTCCATCCTCCGTGACCCAGTCTCCTCTTCATCTCTCTCTCTCTCTTCCCTGACCCAGTGTTGTCATCATATCGACTCACCCAGTGTCCTCTATCTCTTTTTTCTTCTTGACCCCTCTCTCTCTCTCTCCTTTGATCCAGTGTCCATTATCTCTTTCTTCTCCTTGACCCGGTGTCCTCTATCTTTCTCTTCTCCTTTACCCAGTGTCCTCTTCATCTGTCTCTCCTCATTGACCTGGTGTCCTCTTCATCCCTCTCTACTCCTTGACCCAGTGTCCTCTATCTCTCTCTTCTCCTTGTCTCTCCCACCCTTTGCCTGTCATCTGTGTGTCCTGTCTGTGTGCTTTTTCTTCTTGTCTTTCTGTGTTCTCTCCACCCTTCTTTCCTTCCTGGATCCTGGATCTGTCTTTTTGTTTGTTTCGTCTCATCCCTGTGTGTCCTCTTCTCCTGTCATTCCTCCCTGTCTCACTGACTCTCCTCTCTCTCTCTCTCTCTCTCTCTCTCTCTCTCTCTTACTCCCTCTGTGGCTTTCTCTCACCCTCTAATGATCACTTCCTCTCTGCCTCTAATGACCCTTCTTCTCTCTCTGCCTCTCTCTCCCTCTCTCTTAGCCTTCTTTCTCTTCCTCACCCTTTAATAATCCCTTCTTTTCTATCTTTGTCTGTCTTATTTCTGTTTTTCTGTTTTCTTCTTTCTCTTATCCCCTATTTCTTTTTCTCTGTCACTCTGTTCATTCTTTCTCTTTCTCTGTTACTGTCCTCCTTTCTGTCTCAGCTTATATATTTTCTGTTTATTTGATGCTCTGTTCATCAGTTCTGTTTTGTTCCTCTGCTTGTTTTGTTCTCTTGTTTGTCATCAGGTTCTCTTGTTTACACTAATGACACAATGTAATGTTTTTCCCCCATTTTCTCATAAATTCAGCCACCGTATCTTTTCAACCTGAAAGAGTCTGTCCTCTTCTTCATACATGAGCTGACAGGCACCAGTGATTGGCTAGTGTCTGTGTGATTGACAGGGGAGAATGCAATGGCTTCCCTCCCAAACTGTAAAAAAAAATACTGTAAAAAGATGGTAATTTTCTGTCAGTAAAAATGTCTGTAAAAAATGTCTGTAAAAATACTGTAATTATCATTACCATACACTTTAAATATTTCTGTAAAAAATGGTAATTATCTTTAATTAATGTTTAATTAGATAAAAAAAAATAAACAAACAAAAAAAAAGAAAGCAAATAAAGTGAAACCATTAGATTCAGTTGGCAATGAGGTGTTTGGCTAAACAGCACATCACACGTCCTTCCCGGGGTTCAAACCCACAATCTTTTGTTCACAAGACTGTTTCCTTAACCTCAAACCTACTACTTAGCTACTTCTGTTTTTATAAAAAGCACCATAACCCAAGTGTAAATAAATAATCAAATAAATAGTCTAAATAGTTTGCGAAAAAAAATCTGTCAAATTTATTTATTGTTTTATTTAAAAATATTAATAAACTATCAGATTCTACACTGTAAAAATATTTTTTACAGCTTTTCAGCAGTAAAACTTACAGTTTTTCCCTGTATTTACTGTACAAAATGACAGTAAATTATATTAAAATTACAAGAATAAACTGTTATGTGATTTAACAAGCAAAAATCTGTATGAAATCTGTAATTTACACAATATGTAAGATTATACTTAACCTAGAAAATGTGCTTATTTTGGCAATTTGTTTAAATGTATTTAAATTTAAAAAATAATAAATTTAACAGATTTTTTTTCTTCTGACAGTTTATTTAAACTTGGGCTTTTGTAATGCAAAACTATATATTTTTTATGTAGTAATAGTGTTTATCGTAATATAGATTTATAGTGCTTTTTACGATGCTGGGAGTAGCTAAGCAGTGAACTTGTGGTTAAGGAAACAAGCTTGTGAATAGAAAATCGCAGGATTGAGTCCCAGAAGAACAACTGATTGCCAACTGTCTCCAATGGTTTCACTTTACATAAGTTTTCTTTTTTTTTGTTTGTTTGGTTTTTTTTTTACTCTTATATTGTTAAAATTACAAAAAAGTGCTGCTACTTTTTTAAAATAAAGAATTTTGTGTTTTTACGGATAGTTTTGTTAAAAGTGTTATCTAAAAGCTGTTAAAAAACAGATATTTAATGTATTCCATTTATACAGATTTTTTTTAAATATTTTAATAAAAAGTTTTTTTTATTCTTGTAATTTTAATTACAGTATAATTTACTGTCATTTTGAAATCCAAGGGAAAACTTCATTTAAAGGGAAGTTTTACTGTTGAAAAACTGTAAAAAAAAATAAATAAATAATTTTTTACAGTGCACCCTGACAGTATCTGCAGTCTTTTCTTTTTTTGGATAATGGGCAGTGACTGAGTCATTGTTGCAAATTGGACCACAAATCACCTGAACAATAAATAACTTACGATCGTAAAATGATAACGAAAAATTTGGTTGGTGTTTGAATTATTCCTCTTCAGTGTATTTGGATATTTCCATCTGTTTTGGATGTGAAGTTTAAAAGAAATTATACATGCTTTCATTTTTGATTGACTGATTATCCCAATATGAGAATGTTTCAGTATATGAGTAGAACTTCCTGTCTGTCTATTGCCTTCTGCTTTTGTCTGTTTCTGAATGTCGCTTCTCATCCCCTCTCTCGCTTCTTTCTCTTGTTCTCTAATGATCCCTTTCTCTATTTCTAATGTCCCCTCTCTCTGTTTCTTTCTCATTCACGTTTCCCCTCCTCTCTCTCTAGCCCTTAGTCTCTCTCTCTCTCTCTCTCTCTCTCTCTCTAATGTTCTCTTCGTTCTCTAACGTTTCCTTTTTTTCTCTGTCTCTCACTGTTTTTTTTTCTGTTTTCCTCTCCATCATGCTCTCCTAATGTTCTCTTTCGTTCTCGATTACTATCATTCTGTCTCTCTCTCTTTTTGTTTTTCTGTCCCATTCGCTCCATCTGTTTCTTTCTTTTTCTCTCTTTCGGTCTCTCACTCTGTCTTTCTTCCCTCTTTCTCAACGTGACTCAGTCTCATTCTCTTAATAATCTCTTACTCCATTTCAAATCCCCCCTCTCTTTCACTTTTTCTCTCTCGTTTTCACCCTCTATCTTATTTGCTTGCCCTTTAACGATCACTACTTTTCTATCTCTAATGTACCTTTCCTTCTCTATCTCAACATCTCTGTCTATCTCTCGTTCCCTCTAATGATCCCTTCTTTATTTAGGTCTCTTACCCTTTTTTCTGCCTGTCCCTCTCTTTCTCTTTGTGGTGAGGTGCTGTCTCCTAGCATCACTTCTGTGTGTGTGTGTGTGTGTGTGTGTGTGTGTGTGTGTGTGTGTGTGTGTGTGAGTGAGAGGTTATCTAAACTGACCCAGCGGGAACCCTTCTCTCGTCACTCCTAATTCACTCAGGAGGAATAAAGGAGGTGCGCCGAGTAGGGACTCAATTGATCGCAGCACAAAGGGAGGAATTACCTGAGTGTCTGAGACTTCACTTGAACGAGGCCATATCAATAAACATCAGGGAGCGTCCCGTGGCGAGGTGCGCCCGATTTTAACGTGCGTACACTAGCGTGACAGCAGGAGACCGAAGCTTACAGAGACACACACACACATGGAGTTAATGTTCCAAACATGATCTGATCACATCACACTGAGGGATAGGTGTTTGTGTGTGTGTGTGTATGTTGAAGGCTGCTGTGTTTTGCATGCAAAAAAAGAAGAAAGTGTGACTGTCAAAGTCTCCAGAAGAGCTGTGGCAGATCCTCCAAGATGCTCAGTAAAACTTAGCAGTTAATTACTGCAGAGTACAGTGCAGAAGTCTTAGACACATGCAAAGACTCTCTGTAAAGCAAAGATGTCTTCAAAAATAATACAAATGTTTCTACATAAAAGAAAGCACTATGAAGTGCAGTAAAGAGCAATAAACTAAAGGAAGTCAATATTTGGTGTCTTGTTCTTAAACAGTGTTCCCAGGTACAATGTGTGCAGTTTTATAAGGAAATTAGCTTTTAAGTTTTACTGA
>JAOVVH010000001.1:28581087-28591429 GCA_028566435.1 Scorpiodoras heckelii
TGTGAGTGTGTGTATGAATGTGTGTGTACGTGTGCCCTACAATGGATTGGCGCCCTGTCTAGGGTTGATCCTGCCTTACGCCTTATGCCTCCGGCTAGGCACCGGCTCTCCCATGACCCTGAAAACAGGAATAAGCGGTTAAGATAATGAGTGAGAGAGTGAGAATAATATATAGAAATAAATAGAAATATTTAATAATAATAATAATAATAATAATAATAATTAGCAGCAACATAATAAGAGATAAAAGAATAAGTAAAAACAGAACCACCAAAGATTCGTAAACCTCACTGATGGTCATAGCAGAGTCACGTCCCTCAGTTGCCCCCCGGGGATGAATAAAGTTTTCTGAATCTGAATCTGAATCTGAATCTGAACAACCACACCATGTGTCAGGCAGATTGGTTTAAGTTTAAGTATGTGATATTGTCAATCAACTATTTTGGGGGAAAAAACTGAAAAAGAAGAAGTTATATTTAATAAATAATAATATATGCAATAAATAGAAATATTTATTATTATTATTATTAATAATAATAATAATTATTATTATTATTATTATTATTATTGTTGTTGTTGTTGTTGTTGTTGTTATTGTTGTTGTTGTTATTATTATTGTTGTTGTTGTTGTTGTTGTTATTTTTATTATTATTATTATTATCATTCATTATCTTCCATTTTATCCCGCTAGTCGGGGTCACGGGGGGCTGGAGCCAATCCCAGCGTCATAGGGCGAGGGCGGGGTACACCATGGACAGGTCGCCAGTCCATCACATGGCCATAATAATAATTAGCAGCAGCATAATAAGAGAAAGAAGAACAGGTAAAAAAGAACCACCAAGCGTTCATACACCTCACTGATGGTCATAGCAGAGTCACTGCTGAGTCACCAGTGAGATTTAATATATGTAGAACATTAGCAATTAAATGGCAGCAGATATTTATCTGGAGTTATTCACAAGAGGCCGTATTGATTAAATTTGCTCAGTAAGATTATTCATTCATTCATTAATTATGTAACCTGCTTTTCCTACTACTTGGTCGCCGGGGGTACTGGAGCCTATCCCAGTGCTCATTATGCAGAAGGCAGCGTAAGACACTTTACAGATCTGCAGTCCATCACAGGGCAGACACACAGACAGACACATTCACACTCACAATCACACCTCCCAGAGGAAACCCATACAGACACACAGAGAGCAGGCACACAGAAAGGACCCTGAACTGGCCCGGGAAGTGAAGCTGGGTGCTTCTTGCTGTGAGGTGACAGTGATAGTGATCTTTTTTAAAAAATGTATTTGGCTTTCAGATGTCCAGCAGAAAGAGTTTTTTTGTTTTGTTTTACATTTACATTTACGGCATTTGGCAGACGCCCTTATCCAGAGCAACTTACATTTATCTATTTACACAACTGAGCAGTTGAGGGTTAAGGGCCTTGCTCAGGGGCCCAGCAGTGGCAGCTTGGCTGTTGTGGGATTTGAACTCTCAACCTTCGGGTCAGTAGTCCAACGTCTTAACCACTGAACTACACTGTTTTGTTGTTGCATATACACAATAAGGCATGTCCGGAAAGTAATGAGAATGAAATTCCCGCATTTCATAAGGCTTATGCATGGCAATGGTAGTTCAAGATCTCAGATAAATGGTAAGACCCGTTTCGGTTGCGTTCTAGGCTTGGCACTGCCCAGACGTTTGTTTTTGTGAAACCCTGCTTCAGTGCCTCGTCACTGGAACAATGCAAGTGAGTTCGGAGCAACGGTACACCATCAAATTCTGTGTGAAAATCTGTAAAAGTGCATGAGAAACTCTTAAAATGTTGAAGAAATGTTATGAACAAGCTGCCCTACCATCAGCCTATCATTTAATCAGTGTTCGAGTACAATCCTGAGACAAAAAGAGACACAAAGTGCTGCATGGCACATGACAACATTGACCTCTCAAGGGATCATCCATAAAGAATTCGTACCAGAAGACCAAACCTGAAATGGAACAGTTTCGTGTGTGCCATCAGATCTTCATGCGTCTTCATGGATCCTCCATCATGACAATGCACTGAGTCACACTTCACTAGCTGTGAGTGAATTTTTGGCTGAAAGACACAATCCAGTCCTTCCACATCCACCCTATAGTCCCGACGTGGCTCTGTGCAATTTCTTCTTGTTCCCCAAGATTAAAACCTCCCCATGCGTAAACCCTATGAACCGTGGGAATTTCGTTCTCATTACTTTCTGGACAGACCTCACAGTGTGGTGTTGAGTCGGATACACCATCCCAGCACTGGCTTACACACACACACACACACACACACACACACACACACACACACACACACACAACGCTCCTTAGCAACAACCTGCTTCTCACTGCTTTCTTTGCTAGACTCTAGCAGCAAGCATTATTAAATCCCAACTGCAACCAGGGTTCGATTTTGATGGTAGATAAAGGAAATGCCAGCACCCTGTAATTTCAGAAAATCTCAGAAATCTGGCTAAAGCAAGGTTTCCAAGCCATATTGTCTGGATGTGCTCAAGCAGCTTGTACATCTCAAAGTCACATCTAGACACCTTTTGACCCATTCGAGTTCTGTATATTAAATCTTTAAATCAGTTCTGTATATGAGATCTGTATATCAGCTGTCTGACAACAAGCCTCAGGCATGGAGGTTTTCAAAGCACAACACTGTCAGGTTGCATGTACACATTTAGCCAAACCAAAGAGTGTACATGTGCTCAACCCTAACCCTGATCTAGATCACCTCATGATTGCCGTGTGGTCAGATGGTGATTATCTCTCTTCATTAAGATTTAAGATTAAGAATTCTCATAAGGTTCCTGTGGAAAGCGATGATAGATCAGCGTGCATGTGAAAATGCTGCATATTACATATTTACATGCAAGGAATTTAAAAGAGCGGGAAGTAAGAATAACGGCCACAGAAATGGAAATATTGCCCATTCATATTGCACGTGATCAACTGAACATCCACATGAACTTTCGAGTAAGTGGTTACAGGATGTGAAGAAATGTACACACTGTCGATAAAACACACCATTTTAAACAGATAGGATAAGAAAGGCGATGCTGACGTGGAGTGCATGAGCATGTGCTATAATTAGTGTTTTGTGCGAGGTAGGGAGCCTAGGAGGCTTATGAATAACTGCGTGACTTAGTGTAGATTATTTGTATGCATATCATCAGCAGTGAGGCGTTCATTCCTGAGTACAAGCTGTTTGTGAGTCCGCTCTTTCAGGTCATGATGAGCTCTCATTAGCGATACTAGAGATTCGAGGGTATTATTCGAAAAGTCTGTGACCTGACATTCCAAGTGCACGATGCCAAACGTAAAGAAATAACATGGCTGACCATGACAGACAGGTGTTTTTATTTTGGCACGTGTCAGAAAAGGTTATGTGTTCCCTAATATGTTCACATTTTTTAACCGTTTTCAGGAAAAACTTTACACAGCAAATCCCCAGTCTTAAATGAACACCCAGAGTGTTGATGTAACTCCAAGTGGGTGTTAATTCAACTCTCTGAGTGTTAATTCAACTTTCAGGGTGTTAATTCAACTCTCTGGGTGTTCATTCAACTCTCTGGGCGTTCATTTAAGACCAAGAATTTTGCTGTGTCCCATTGTTTACCATAACCAGCTATAACACTTGCAACTTAACGTATTTTGGTGACATAATGTCAATTTGCAGTACTGTGCAAAAGTCTTAGGCACCCTATTGTTTTTAGGTACAATTTTTGTTAAACAAATTGAAGGCTGTGTGAAGTAAGTGTGACAGTCAAAGTCTCCAGAAGAGCTGCGGCAGATTCTCCAAGACACTCAATAAAACTTACCAGCTAATTACTGTACAGTAATTATTAGTGCTGTCAAATTAATGCATTAATGAATGCGTTAACACGTTCAAAAATTCATCGGGATTTAAAAAATTAACGCCACTAAAAAAATTTACGCAGGTTAGCTGGCATGGTTGCTGCCAAAAAGGTCATACTCCTGTCATGGAGGTCCCCAATTGCTACATGCTTTAAGAGATGGTTGAAAGAGATGCTTTTTATCATATAAATGGATCAGTTACATTGTTGTGAATCAGGGGCACAAAAACGTTTTTGCAGAACTTGGGGATCCTTCCTTAGTAATCTAAAATAAGTTTAGGATGGATGGCAAACCCAATTGACTTAATTATCTAGTTAAAAATTTAACCTAGAGCACCTATGTCCTGACAGCCCCTTGTGAACCTTTCCTTGTTTTTTTTTTTCTAACTTGTAGTCTGTATTGTAACTCTGTGTGTGTTCCATATTGTTACATGTTGTTAACGTTGTTGTATACTTGAAAATTCAAAATAAAATATCCAAAAAAATAATAAAAAATTTACGCAGATTAAAAATTTGTTAAATTGCAGAAACCAGCTGTTACTGACTGTTACGTTACTCGTTTTAGGCTGCATTCCAATCGCAAGCGTCCCTAATCTGTATCCCTGCTCCCTACACACTGCGCAGTGTACAGAATCCCAAGGGCTCTTCATAGGGAACTCGGTCACTAAAACGGCTCTGTTTGAAACGCCCTGCATTGATGCCTTTAATTAAACTCCAACTCTAATCAGTATGTCAGATGAACGAAAGACAAAAACTATTTTTTATTTAAAAAAATGAAAAGGCGTCAATCATCTCCTTGTAGTTTTTCTAATAGGAGTTCGGAAAATCTCAGCTTCAGGGTTGGAACATTATTCAAAGAGCTTGATATGCTGAGATCATCCATTCATCTTTTTTTTTTTTTTTACACTTTTCTGGCTACAGCCAGGAGTGTAAAAAAGGTTGTGATCTGATTGGCTCTCTGCACTTCAGTGTGTATACACAGCTGTTTTCAGCAGAATCATTTTCAGACACCACAACACAATGAGTACTTCGGAGGAAGAAATGTTCACACTTTTGCACTGGACAAACAAGACAGTGTTGCATGTTTGCCAACCAGCTACAAGAAGGTCTTCAGTGTCTGTGAAAGCAGCTCATTCACGGGCCATGTTTTTTAACAAAATGCACCAGATCCTGGAAATGGAAACATTAACAAGTCCTCTTCTTTCCCCAGACTGACTCCACCCTGTCTGCTGAAACTACCTGTCAGGCAACCGTTCATTTTCTATGCAAGTGCATGACAGAACGTCGACAGCAGCCAGCAAGCAAACAAAGTGACATTTGATTCAAACTACTGGCTTGAATCAATGATTCCTCAGATCAGTTCTACAGTATGTGTGGTCTGAGTTTTCTTCACTTCCTCACTTACAACGTTTGTTCCTGCCTGTAATTAGAAACCATACTGTCATCTTATCCTGTCCTATGCTAAGTTTCATCAAATATACTGTACAGTCATGACACAAATTTTGGTTTTCACAAAGTTTGCTGCTGCAGTGTTTTTAGATCTTTTTGTCAGATATTTCTATAGTATACTGAAGTATAATTATGAGCATTTCATAAGTTTTTATTTAACTTTTACTGACAAATACATCAAGTTTATGCAAAGATTTTTTTCAAGACTTCTGAATTTTACCCTGGAATGCTGGATATCAGCGTCTGGGCCAAATCCTTACTGATCCCAACCCATTCTTGCCTAATCAGTGCTTGGAGTTTATCACAATTTCTGTGTTTTTGTTTGTCCACCCACTATTTGAGGATTGACTATGGGTTCTCAATGGGATTGAGATCTGGGGAGTTTCCTGGCCATGGACCCAACATTTCAATGTTGTGTCCACTGAGCCACGTAGTTATCACTTTCGCCTTGTGACACGGTGCTCCGTCATGCTGGAAAAAGCATCGTTCATCACCAAACTGCACCTGGATTGTTGGTAGAAGTTGTTCTTGGAGGATTTTTGATAAAATTCTTTATACGTGGCTGTGTTCTTAGGTCAAACTGTGAGTGAGCCCACTCCCTTGGATGAGAAACAACCCCACACATGAATGGTCATGAATTTGTGTCAGCTTCAAACATTTTGGCCACAGGTGTATATAGAGACAATACGAAGAAAAATGAAGTGTTAAGGAAGTAGCGGTGATTGTTGGTGCCCCCTGCTGAGTGTACATAGTGAGTACAGTTAGCTTGCTTTTCTAATCTGCCAATGAAGCTAACATGAAGCCTCGATTACCTCTAATCAGAGGTTGGATGGCCCACCTTCCCCAGCCCTTGCACTTTAGTCAGAGTCTGTGAAACCACTTTCATTTATATACACTGAAGTACCAGAAAAACTGGTATACCCGTTAATACTCGGTAAATCCCCCACGGGATCTTAGGGGGAACGTTGCACAGTTCTCACGCTGATGTTTGTTGAGGCCCCAAATTCCGATGGTACTTGAGGCAGTGTTGCACGCCTGTCACGTGAAACGGTTCTTGTCAGCCGACACTGGTCACGTTCACCCAGAGTCTTTTTGTGGCCACACTGCTGTCATAAGTTCATAAGCTGGTCACAGTACACCCTTGAAATGCTCATATGTGAAAATCCAAACTTTGTTTCTACCTCCGAAATGCTATGACCCATCTCTCGAGCTCCAGCTATTAAACCATGTTGAAAATCACAAAATCGTGATAACGTGCCATTCTCATGGCGGCAACAGCTCTAGAAGCTTCCATAGATGTCTGTGGCTTTATATGCACACTGGCATATGCAACAAATGACGTGCACAGGCGACGATGCTATGTATTTTGCATAGGCTCTAGTACCAGTTTTTCTGGTACTTCAGTGTATACTGATTGAGAGATTTTTTTTGCCACTTTTTAGCATTTTTCTAAATTATGCAGCACTCAGGGAGAACTTAGAAGGATATACTGTACATCACGATTACTACTATTTCTCATTGGACTTGGGAATAACGCCAACAAGTGACACAGTACTGGTCACTATGCACCAAAAAGAGACAAAATAAACAGAGCTGAGCTAGCATGAGGTGGAGCCAATGTCTTGAAAATAAAGAAAGAAATTAGCCAGGACCATTTTGTTGCAATTAAAACAATAAATTATATAGTTAGTGAAAACCTAGAAACACTAAAGCATTAAAAAGTTCACCTTTAAACAACATTTGAGTTTATTCCTCCCCTCCCATTTTATCCAGTACGACATCAGCATTATCACCGAAAGGATGTTGGCATATTACAACCATCTGGTGCATATGATTACTAATTATTCATTATACGTATGGCACTAAAACATGTTGTAGTTTTATAACAACGTATTAATTCTTTGTAAAAAATCATACAGATTTGCGTTACGTCACATAGTTTTTCTGTTCAGCACTTTCCCTTGCTGGGATCTTCTCAGAGCATTGCTTTTATTCAAACCATGTCTTATTCTACAAACGTAAAATACACAGACACTCTTTCACAGAGCCATACCTGCAGGCGAACATAAAGCAGACCTCCATAATTCATCAGACTTTACGGAAATATATTTTGATGAATAATGAATGAATCGTATTATTATTGACTTTTTTGTGCGTAGTTCCATAGTAGCCTGGAGATGTTCGGGTGGGGTGGTTTGTAGGATGTGATGTGAAGTTATAATGAAGACTCAAAGCAGTTTAGCACATCATAGACCTTATAGAAAAGCATAATAGCCTGTTGACATGTGAAAAGAGCTCACGTTCTACGGTAAAGAGCCGAGACAGTGAGGCAACTGAAAATTGGACATTCACAGATTCTTTTCCAGGAACATCTGCCTTTGGCAGGAACAATGTTCTGGCATCTTGGACTTAATTATGCATGAAGAAACATCATGTTTAGGAACCCTGTTGCTGAAGGCTGTCAGATCTAGTCTGTTACAAATGCAGGATGAAAGAATGCTGGATCATATACAGAGTGTAATAGCTATTGATGTTATATAAATGTTACATACGGCATTTTACACTACACTTCATATAGACATTGAAATTGAGGACTTGTAGATGAAGCACTGATAAACAATAATAGTAGAATTAAGGCAATATAATGAATAAAGCTAGCCTAAGAATGCTTTAAAAAAGTCGAAGATTTGTCCTTTATGAGTCTATGTTTCTATGTTAAGCTATAGGTAAACAGTTTACTACAGAATCTGTAAAAAGAAAAAGCATGTAAGCACATAGTCAATAGGGAAAGAGAAAGAAGCATGGCTTTTCTTCATCAAATAAACAAAAATACATTAATGAAAATAGTAGGGGTCGTTCGAGCAGTTGACAGACATCACTGTGACAAATTTGGTCATATATTTCTTTAGTCTATGAGTCTTGTCTCCTTTCGTTGTAGTTCAGAGAAATCTCAGTCCACCGAGGTTCGATTTTTTTCCCCCAGAACTTTCTCTCCTTGCAATAATTCAAAATCCCCATTTCTCCACAGTGTCTCCGTTCTCAGAACCTGAGGCTCCTGCAGTTCCCGAAGTGCGGCTCCCGGAAAGAGCGTCCGGACTGCATGGCCACGTTTCCCACAGAGTTCCTCAGCTGCTTCAGCACCAACCACAGCAGGAGTCCCATCAGCAGAAGAAGGAGGGTAAGAAGCCCAAGATAGACACACAAGTTCCAGCCCCATCCCACCGCAAGCGGCAAGGAGGTGGAGGTAACCAGGAACCGTCTCGGGGCAGGCATCAGTTTCCACAGGTCTGAAAGCAACAGCCGTTGTCCTTCATGGGCTTCCCGTGAGACGTAGTTAAGCATGAAACAGTCCAGGTCCTTGGATCTGGGACATTCGAGGTTCTTAGGTCTGGGTCTGGGTCTGTGTTAGTCCTTCTGCTATGAATTTCTCCTTGACATTATTTTTCTGACTTTGTATCCTTCAGCAGACGTGTCTGGCATCTGCGGTGCTGCTCACAGAATGAGACTCTTGCTGCTTTTCCATAAGCTCCCTCTGCTGTTCCCTCCCACTGTGGATGCAGGACAGTCACTCTCCCTGATTTCCCAGCAGGTACACACACACATACATAGACACACACGCACACACACACACACACACACACACACACACACACACACACATTAATTACAAGTAGATCAGATCTCAACTTGCACAAGGGATAAATAAATTACAAAACAGGCTTTTGCTCTGCTACGGGGCTGTGAACATCAATCAGAAGGTTCATCTGTTTTCATGTGATGATCAGGACTGACTTAATTTTTTCGGCATCATCAGGACAAGATGAAGGCTTCATACACCAGCTTTGTGCATTTATGGTAAAAAGGGCAGGGCAACCCTTTTAACTGCCTTAAATTACCACTGTATCACCTGTTTTCATCCCCCAGTTTTTGTTCAATGATATCATAGTCTTAGACATCACCAATCCATGACACTTGGTGTGGTCGTCACCCCAGATGTCTGATACAGAATATAAGGATTGTGTCCCTAGGTGTGTGATCTTCATGCTACTACCCCTGAAGTTGTGTAGATTCAAAGAACTTTTTGGGCAATAGCTCGAAAACCGTGTTTTTGCCTACTTTTTAGTGCAAGCTGGCTTCTAGGAGGCACGTTACTGTAGCTCATTACGATTTATTGGTGGAGTAGCACCACCTAGTGAATAAAGTTCAAAGCAAAAACCTCCATTCACTGTCCAATACCTTGTGATGTAAAGGCTCACACCCCGCATCACTACCACATTCTCTGATCACCTGCCAGCTCTGTGAAATTTGGTCCACAGGGGCGCTGTAACTGGCACATTTCCCTATTTCAAGAACTGCTTAAGCAACAAGTTGAAACTTCTCACTTTTTGCACTGGTCATTATTCTGCACTTCTCTACAGTACACCTAGTTTGTAAATAACTAACAGAATATATTTATTTGCTAATCTTGACTCATCATCTCAACATCTGTACACAATCAGATTAACATTTTATTTCAATTTCATGAGATCGTCAGCTACGTAGGAAGAGCCATATTAAAAATACTTATAATAATAATAATAATAATAATAATAATAATAATAATAATAATAATAATAATAATAAATTAGCCATTTTATTTGAAGCTTGTTTTCTATGTATATATTTGTAAATAACTAATAGAATATCCTTATTCACTTTTGGATGCAATGTGTACATAATTATTGATAATAACATTTAATTTCAGTTTCAAGAGATAAATGACCCTATTATTATTATTATTATTATTATTATTATTATTATTATTATTATTATTATAAACAACTATGACTAAAGACACACACACACACATTCATAAAAACACACACACACACATACAACAGCACAAAATAGACATATACGCACACACACACACACACACACACACACACACACACACACACACAACACAGACTCACTCACACACACACACACACACACACACACACAACACACACACAAATACAACACACACTCAC
>JAOVVH010000001.1:28634871-28645618 GCA_028566435.1 Scorpiodoras heckelii
GCTGGTCCAATTTAGCCATGAAACCTCCCACACTAAAATGACAGGTGTTTCAGTTTCATTGTCTAACCCCTGTACTTGACCAGGGTATGTATGGTTGTGAATTAACGATCATACTCTGCTGTACTGTCTGGTTGAAAAGCTCTATTACACAACTATAGTGTTGTCTTGCATAAGCAGTCTGCATTCTTAAATAAGCTATCTCTTTTTTCAGAACGACCATCCACGCAGACGCAGACCACGAGGCCGTCCTCGTGTACGCCCGCTCCCTGCTGCTTCCCGCAGTTTATCAGCAATGACACCAGCCGAACAGAACACTGTGGATCCTACAGAACTTGACCTGTTGCACACTGAGAATCCCATCCCAGCTGTTCGGTTGGAGCCCATCGACGAACTCCTGGATGACATCATGTCAGGCCTACATTTTTTACCCCCAACAGAAAACCAGATCAATCAACAAAGCCTCATGAGCTCCACAGCGTCCAGTGGTCCACCTGCTTCAAAGGCTATGGATCCCAACAGTCATCCCATAAAACTCACACATTCAAAGCAGCACCTGGAAGGTGAATTCGGTGATATCCTTGATCACTTTCTGAGAACCTTTGACCAGCAAGTTGGTTGCTGTAGTTTAGATATGGGAGGTGAGACATCACAAGACAAATTTGATGCAGGCAGTGACGAAACAGACCCCAGTCTAGATCCTTTGAGCAACACTTCTAAAACATGTACGCAGCTACAACCGCACAACCCACACCTTCACCATCAAAAACCACAAGCAAGCATTTTACACACCTCAAGCACTAGAGTGAACCCATCAGTAGCAGAGAAAGCCAATGTTCAAGATGGCCCAATACATGGGGCTGAAGTGAAGAAACTATCCACAGACCAGAACATTGTACAACAGTTTGAAACTCGAAGGTTGACCAGGAGCCAGAGCATGAAGAGAAAACTGGAAACGGCCTTAATTAGCCTTCAAAACCCCGTTAAGAGGAATTGTAAAGAAAAGCAGAGCGTTGGGACAAAGACGAAAAGACAAAAGGATAAAAAAGGGAGATTTGAAGCATGTGTGAATAAAAGTGGAGTGAAGAAATTGGACAAAAACAACAAAAATGGGGCTAAACAACCTTTCAAAGAAGAAAGGCGAAAACGAGCAAGTGCAAGAGAGAAGCAAGGTGGAGTGAAGAGATGTGGTAGAAAGAAGAGAACTGATGACAATAGAAGTCACAGAATGGATGGTTTTTATGAAAGGAAGAAGACCCCCAAAGAAGGAAGACCTGGAATTAATAGTTGTGGTGAGAGGAAGAAGAAAGTTGGAGGAGCTCGTGTGAAGGCAGACTGTAGAGCTAATGGTTTCCAGGTCGGTCAATCATCCGTAACGAGCCAAATAGGAGGAAGCTGTATTGAGATAGCTTCTTCAGCTATGGAGAAGGTGAGAATGCTTTTACAGCTCCAAGATGAGGAAGAAGATGAAGGTACAAATGAGAGTGTGGGAATACACAGAGTAAGTGTAGTAGGAAATGGAAGATCGGTCGATCATGAAGGTGTATGCGGAGCTGAAGAAAGACGACTGCCTGTCGAAAACCGTTTGCAAGGTCATCTGGGAGAGACTGGGGAGCAAGAAGACGAAAGAAGAATAATAGATAACGGAGAGTTTGAGAGACAGGAGAGAATAAACAGTACCGTAGGAGTGAGCCAGAGGCAAGACGATGAAGAAAGAATGAATGATGGCGCGAGGCATGAAGAACTGGTGACTGAACAGTGTAGCACGCTCAGCCCGTTGAAGCTGCCTTCAAATGCAGGTAAGAGAACCTACAATCTCACAAATCTGTGGCGTATTTTAACAAAATCACAGACGTTAACAGAATCACAGAGACACTAGCCAATTCTGGGTGTCCATGAACTCCTGTAGCAGTGGAGGAGTGGGCTTTCGTCCGGGTGTGTTATCCACCCAAGATCATCTCTCCAAGATCATAAGATAAAGTTATTTCCTGTGTAAGTGGTCACTAAAATACCAAGGATGTACTGTATCAGGCAGCAATTTTACTTACCTTTTTAATTTTACAGCTTACTTCGATACTTGTACCATTACATTTGTACCACAGCTTCACTGAATATTTGTGATAAACTACCAGGCTAACAATTTTTGGTCCCCAGAACATTCCGGGAACATTATTTTTTGGTTACAGGAACGTTCTTTAAATGTTTTGTTTGGTTGTCCTCTGGTTTGCCTGGAAATTATGTTTGTCATGTAAATAAGTTATAACGTTAGTTTTTGGTTGCATGTTTTTTACTAACGATTGTAATGTGGGAACCTTTGGAGAACGTTTCGAGAACATTCCTGTTTGGTTGCAATAACATTCCCCTACCTACTGCAATGCAAGAAACCTTCGGGGAAAACATCATGACAGCATTCCCGTTAGATTCTTTAAATGTTTTAGGAACATTTATGTAACCGTATAGTTTTTAGTTCCCAAAATGTTTGGGGAACGTCCTGATCCATAATAATAATATTCAGAGAATGTTGTCTAAATGTTAGGAGAAGGTTCTGGTAAAACGAACCACAGGAGAACCATACGTTAACAGTAGTTAAATCTTCTGTGCTTTCTGGGTAATATTAGGTAAAGTGATTGTAATGATTGTTCTAGCTATGCTTTTCAGTATATATTTTGGCAATGACTGCGTACTATAAGAAATCTTTTTCTTCACTTGTGACCTCCATCCTTTCATTAGTGTGTTTTAATTATTCAGGCTTGTGTACACAATGTCCTCTGCGCAAATGCATAACTCGTTTCCACCATGTACATATTCTTAGATGAGGGATGCAACTTGAGTTTGTGATTTATGTATTATAATTTTTTTTAAAACTATTTTGCCTGTTTGTTTTTCGCACCTCAGCTTTTTCAGCTAAAGAAGCAACCAACGACAGTGAGGCTACCCTCAGCACAACAGAATCATCTGCAAACCTATTAAATTCACGGCCCAGTGATGTGGTCTCAGCTATCGGTGCGTATTTGCTCCAGAGTGAAGTTGTGTCGCCTTCTACCCAAAGCACTGTGCACAAAACAGCTGATTTAACTCTGGAAGCGGGAGACGCACCCCGGCTCGTGTCTGCCGCACCGACCTCATACACACAACTTTGCCAAGAGCTTCTCAGCCCACACACGTCCACAAAAGACTTGCAGCTGTTGGCAGGGAGTTCTGCGGATGAAGAAGAAGATGTGGATGTGCTGGCGGTGTCCAGCCCGGACTCCGAGCTGCCTACTGTTTCGACTATGATCTTGGGCTTGGATCTGAGCACCGACGAGGAGGAAGAAGTGGAAGAAGATGTTGAGATTGATATACTTGGTCTAGAGTCAGATTAGCCACGTGGAATAACTTCTGCTCTTCCGGTAAGATTCATTTTAGTGGTAAAAGGAAAAAAAAGTTTTAGACTCAAGGTCTTCCACGTCGAATGTGGTAAACCTGGGTGATGTCTTCATGGAATTCTATTTAGTGCACAGGGGCATTGTATAGCTGGGACCTGTTTAAGCCCTTTAGTTCCAATGAAGGGAAATCGGCATGCTTCCAAGATTGTTGTAAAAGTTTCAGGCTTATATATGGCCGTGATGGACAGGTGACAGTTTTTATTTGTAAATAATTTTGCGAAATAAATGGATTTGGGGCTATTTTGTGCATATTCATGATGTATAATCCATCCCTATTAAATCATGGTCAGTTCCAGGTTTAATACTATTCAGTATTATTTTTTAAGTTCTGCATTATTGAGTCAGTACAAAAAAGATTTTATATTTCCAAACGTTTCCAAACCTTTTTCCAACAAAAAAAAATGTTGCACAAAAATGTTGGTATGTCTGTAATGAATGCAACACGTGACATAACAGACCACTTTTCAGACCAAAAACATGATGAAGGCTGCTGGGTTTTACATGCAAAAAAAGAAGTAAGCATGACAGTCGAAGTCTCCAGAAGAGCTGTGGCAGATTCTCCAAGACGCTCAGTAAAACTTACCAGCAAATTACTGTATAGTACGAAGTCTATATGCAGAAGTCTTAGGCACATGTAAAGACTTGTAAATAATGAAGATGTAAACAGTAATAAACTAAAGGAAGTTAATATTTGGTGCTTTTTTCTTAAATGGTGTTCCGAGGTACAATGTGTGCAGGTTTATAATGAAATTAGCTTTTAAGTTTTACTGAGCGTCTTGGAGAATCTGCCACAGCTCTTCTGGAGACTTGGACTGTCGCACTTACTTCTTTTTTTGCGTGTAAAACCCAGCAGCCTTCATTATGTTTTTTTGTCTGAAAAGTGGTCTGTTATGTAATTTTTGTGGAACATAAAATTTTTTATTGGAAATGTAACTTTGGAAATATAAAATCTTTTTGTAATAATGCAGAACTTAAAAAACTAATAAAGTTGTACGTAAAAACAATAGGGTGCTTAAGATTATTGCATAGTACTGTACAGTATTTATTCTTCATCCCTGATTGTGATGCACTGGATACCGTTCTGCTTTTTTTTTTTCCTCTTCATACAACAGGACCCCTACACACTCGACAGATCTGCCTGTGATTTGAATTACTGGACGGATCAGTCAGGTTCACCTCGCCTGAGGTTAGATGTTGGACTCCACATCATGTCTGTAACCACAAAAAAGGTTTAAGATTTATTTGTTTTAAGTCAGATATGCTGAACAAGTCCCTTTATTCCATCGGGTTTCCTTTTAAGACTGTAGTGGCAGAATGAGAATGGACAAAGTGCAAGATCTGTATGGCTGGTTTAATCGTTTTGGACTTTTGCAGCTGAGTGCAGTTTAGTTTCTTATGTTTAACATTAAACTTTAAGCCAGGAGTTCTACATGTGATTGTTGGTGTCTGTTGCACCACTGTTTATGTGCATATAATCTTAAACTCCTAAACTTTTTTTAGCGTTCAGCAGTTTATTCATTCTTTGTAAGCTTTTGTTGTGTTTAAGATTAAATCATTGGTTTGTAATTTCACTGTCTTTGTGTTGAGGTATATGGGGTTGGGGGTTGAGTCTGTAATGGAACAGCTTGAGCTAAAGATTTAAGGAGGTGGGTGAGTATCTGGGACCATCCCAGGGATTCCCCGGCTGCCATCAGTCTCATATATGCAAAAAACTGGTTTGGATTGACTTGTGGCATGAGACAGAGGTACATATGTAAATTAAAAGTGATGTAGTAATAGGGAAAGTCTTTGGATTTAGATTTATTTAGAATCAGAGTTTTTTGTAGGGAAAGTTACTCGTATTCAGAATCTGCACATGCAGGCAGTTGTTAGTTTAATTTTCTAGGCTGCTTCGTCGCATTATTAAAATGACCTGGCTGTGGTTTATACCTGATTTTTCTTTTAGCCTTTTAGAACAAGCAAAAAAGAAACACTAATACTGTTATGGCTTCCTTAAAAATATCACATGATCTAACACATCTTGTTTTTCTGCATTAAAAACTTACAATACAGCACCAGAAAGACCAATAATAATAAAATGTGGCCATGAGATTCTAAATTGAGGTCATTTCTAAGTTTTATTGTGTGTCCAGGATGTATGCTATTTTATCATGCTCGTAATCTGCTATATTAAGTTGTAAACAAAAGATAGTATTAGTGATATTAATGATTTTCTTTAAAACTGAGTTGTTCTTGAAATCCGATTTCTTTAATTTGATAAAAGACAGTGTAATATACTGTTTCACATGAGCTCTTAAACAGTAATCAGATAAGGATCAGACGTAAATTTGAATGTGAACGCGGGGGCACGGTTTCCTCTGGTCCAGGTCGCAGAATGTTCAATATAGTTTATTGTGTTTTCATTGGCATTTGCTAATGCTGTGCACTCACTCAACCACACACACAGACAATCATCTTGAAGTGAACGTGTGTTTATTATGCATTTATTGGTTCAGGATGTTTTATGCTCCTGCTAGACGTCACATCTGAGCTGCTCTCAACCAATCAGCTCACAGGGGCGTGGCCATCCTTACTTTGATGAGGTAGAGCACAGGATGGGAGAGGACAGGATGGGTGTACGGTATGTGGTACAGTAGTGTTACTGCTGTTAACAAGGAGTGTGTGTAAGGTGTGTGTGGGGGGGTGGTGGTGGTGGTAAACGCTGCCCTGTTAGTGCTGGATCCTACGGATGGACTGGATCTGAGGAGTCTGGCTATGGGAGCCCCAGTTCTTCCAGTGCTGGTAATCTCCACTGTGCTTCTCACACTCCATGATGTACTGCCTGCCTCTGTAGCCTGGGAACTCGTAACACACAAAACTACACACATACAAGCATTGTGCATGGACAGAGAGAGAGAGAGAGTTACCCATCTTAGTGCCTCCATTGATGATGCATGGTAAATATTGGAAGTTTGCTTAGTGTATATGTGTATGTGGGGCTCAAACTCACGCGCCACACTGTACATGCATGGAGCCCACTTCCATATCGCACCAGCCCATAGCCTGCAGAGAGGGGTAGTCATCACACAACTCCGTACAACGACCCAGGAAGTTTTCCTTTTCATAGATCTTCATGCGACTGCTCTGGTGAGCCTAAAGACACAAAGGGCGCAAAAAGTTACACCACACACACTGCATACTTGACACTAAAAACCCAGTCATTCAAATCGGGTATTACAAGTTGACTGGTGTGTTGAATTAAATGGGTACAAATTTAAGGCACTCACACACTGTTGCTCTGAAGAACGTTCTTCCTTTTCATGATTTAAAGCTGTCTAAAGCACAACTACACATTAAACTAGACATACTGCATAGTGGTGTGTATGTATACCAAATTTCAAAACTGTTGCTTGAGCAGTCCTTGAGGTTTTGAAGTTGCAGCTGCCGTTGCAGCGCCCCCTATGGATGAAATTTCACAAAATTTGGTGGGCATCTAAAGAATGTGGTAGTGACACAGGGTGTGAAATTTCGTAATGTTTGACAATTTACATTGCAAGATATCGGCTAGTGAAGCGCCTTGTTTTTGCTTTGAACATTACTCACGAGGTGGTGCTACTCGACAAATGAATCGTAATGAGCTAGGGTAATGTAATGCACCTCCCAGAGGCCAACATGCTGGAAAAAGTTCATAATGTTAAGCAAAACAATTTTTGAGCTATTAACAAAAAGTGCTTTGAGCCTTTGCTAGCATGAAGGGTAACGCATGTAGGGAGACAAACCTTATATTCTGTATCAAGCATTTGGGGCTACAACCGCGCCAAGTGCCATGTGGTTTGGTAAGGACTAAGTATGTATGATATCACAGACTAAATTTTGCTGAGGAGAAGAGAAACAGAAGAATAAAGAGAAGCTTTGACAAAAACTATATGACTACCAGCATAATAAAACTAATGCACCTTCCAGAATGTTTAGAAATCAATGTAACTGATGGGTTTATGGATGAAAAGTTCAAAGAACAGAAAGCTCTAATGGTTTTTATTATTAATTATTTCATTAATATGACTGCCCCTATTTACCTGATATGATCAGTATGCGAGTTGTAGGGAATTTACAGTGGTAGCTGAGCGGTTAAGACTTTGGACCACTGCACAGAAGGTCATGAGTTCAAATCCCAGCACCACCGAGCTGCCACTGTTGGGGCCCTGAGCAAGGCCCTTGACCTTCAACTGCTCAGTTGTATAAATGGGATAAATGTAAGTCACTCTGGATAAGGGTGTCTGCCAAATGCCAAAAATATAAAAATAAATCTGTTCTGCAATCATCAGAGCTCTGTGAATGTTATTTTTCCTGGATGTAAATAGTTTCTGAGCTGTAGCATACAGAACCTAGTAACCTGTATAGGTACTAAAACGTGTTTTGACATATGACATTGGCATTATGGAGAAAAGTAAGTACCAGGAGCCTAATTTTTTAAAGATACACAATTTATTTAATTTGCCTGAAAAAAGCTGATGTTATTATACTAATATACTGTATATGTGACTGAAATAAAGTCACATATAGTAAAGTAAAAATGATAACAGACAGAGGACTAGACTAACTGAACTGATATCATATGTGTTAGGAGTGCAGACTTTACTATTTAAATGTTATTACCAAATTTGAAACGTAAAGCAAAAATATTACTTGAATGATAAATATCATTACTATCCTTTATAAATTACATGAGAGTTCTTAGGAGTGGAGTCCAGACTTTCATGTAGTGCATGCAGATGAGAACTACTCACAGCACAGAAGATGGGCCTGAAGGACATAAATCTCTCGACGTGGTAGGCCAGGTTTCCGCAGTACGAGTCCCATTGAGGGTACTCTCCTCTCTCCAGGACAAACTGCTGTCCCTGGAAATCATGATGTTCATAACCCACCCAGCTGAGGAAAGCAGGAGCCGGGTTGTTAGTACTCCGGTACGTAAATACGCCTTAAAGATGCACGATCACAATATACCGAGCACACGATGACCGATTATAGGTCTGCATGCAGTATTAAGACACACTCACGCGCCACTCTCAACGCGGATGGAGCGGATGTTGTCGAAGCCGCACTGCTGGATGTTGCAGCACTCCGAAGTGAACTCCTGACACTTGCCCTGGAAGTGCTCCTGCTCGAACACGGTCACCTGCAGGACCACCAGAACAATGATGAGATGTGTGAACTTGTGTATGTGGGTTCTGCAGAGCTACATTTGACTGACGATTCTCTCCATACCTTAAAGAATGGAGCCATGCCCATGCCAGAGTGCACCACGGGATGCATCATAGCGGATCGGCGGAAACGGTACATCTTTATTCCTGAGGATGAACAAGGGAAGGATGAAATGGTTATGGAATAGATTTGAGCTTGTGTTGCTCTGTGTTAATTCTATCAGTACTCGTAGTACCGTGGTTGAAATAAATAACAGCCTGTAATAATCAAAATGACAAAAATACAATCAGAAAAAGGGAATCCATCCGTGGTTCCTGCAAGCATATACCTTTTGTACCTTTAGGATGTACTTTTCATCTTTATCTTTTACCTAATGGAGTCTAAACTTGATCATTTGTAAAGGTACACTACATGTATATCTACGTTTTTCAAGTAAAGGATACATAGGTAGCCTACAACAGATAAAGGTTTTGAGAGTTTATATGCAAATGATAATGTTATTAAATGTAAAAAAAATAATAAATAAATACTCTAATACTGAAACAACCTACAAATTAAAGGGTAAAAATGAGCACTAAAAATGTATTACTTGTTGTTTATTAGACTATACGTAGCTATAAATTAGGTCACGTGACAAAGCCAATGCCCAGCTAATTTGATATGTGGTACATAAAGATCATTTGAGGTGTGTGAAGTTATTTGGCGCTCTTACCGTTTTTTTTTTCAGTCACACACCTGAACACCTGACTCGCGTGAAGTTTTCAGAGCAGCTGGCTCACTGGTTTTATACAGACCCCTGGGAGCGCGCACGGGACCTCTGCTCCATGTCGGTGTGTGTGTGGGGTCCCGCGGCGTGCACGCAGATCCGCCCCATTACCACCAACTCAGCACATTTGCTATAGAAGTATGTGTGTGTGTGTGTGTGTGTGTGTGTGTGTGTGTGTGTGTGTGTGTGTGTGTGTGTGTGTGTGTGTATGCGGTTGCATTGGCCAGGAGCCCTTTTACAGAGCATTATGAGTGAGGTGAATAGAAGACAGGGTGTTCTCTCGGGTCAGCACTCCACCGCCGCGCGACACAAAAGCTCCAAAATAACTAGGATTACAGATGCACAATGCAGCGTATGTGTGTGCTTGATGGTTTTCAGTAGTACTGAGGTGAAAAGTAAACTGAAATGTGTTCAAGCATTCAGTCAAAAACAGAAAAGTTGATGATGCACTATGCTCCTAGAAAAAAAAAGGTTCAATTTAGAACCGGTTCTCCAGTTGTCCCTCTTGGAGAACCTGTAGAGGTTTTGTACAAAGAGTATTTCATATCTCTGTCTAAATTCCAACCAGTGTAGGAAGCTAAGCACACTTAAACCCTCTAATAACCTCACTGACTGTATATTACTGTTATGGTTATAGTGCACTTCGATGCCACTGAGGTGGAATCCTCAAGGGTACTTCAATCTAGAAAGGTGCATGTTGTGTACATTTATAGTTTTATTCTAAAGCTACAGCTGATTTACTGTATATACCGTACCTGAAATCAAAGATAAGCTAGGCTTTATCATTATCCCATGTGTCCTGGTGAAAGTTATACACTAAAGGTACAAAAAAGGGCACAAGGAAAGGTGCACGTTGGTCATTTATCTGACTGTGTGACAGTATGAAATTATACGTACATAACCAACAGGACTATCATATCTAACAGAAGTGTACCAGAGGTCGAAAGTACTTGCACTGTAATTGTACTTAAGTATCATTTTAATAAATTTGCACTGCACCTGTATAGGAAATTTACACCTTACTCATACATACGTACATCATTGCAAATCTCAAACATGGTCACTCTTTTTTCCACATTTTGTGTGACTGCCAATCTATCTTTATTTAACTGTTTTAAAATGAAATGGGAGAAATCAAAGGTCATGATAATGATGACGATGATGATGAGGGGCTTCTTTTCTGTGTGTACGCCATTTTTCTGTGGACTCAGCGACTTTCTTTGTTAACCGTTAATCCTGACGCACTCAGCGCCAGGGTATAAGAGCCGTGGCCCTGGCTTTCCACACACACACTCTCAGAGTGAGCTCAGGCACCACCACACGTACTGAACACACAGGTGAGACAGAACACACATGTACACACAAATATTCAACTTAA
>JAOVVH010000001.1:28674252-28685366 GCA_028566435.1 Scorpiodoras heckelii
ACTTTGACTGTCACACTTACTTCTTTTTTTTGCAGCAAAACCCAGCAGCCTTCATTATGTTTTTTGTCTGAAAAGTGGCCTGTTATAGGGTGCCTAAGACTTTTGCACAGTACCGTATTTCCGAGAAGCAAATCGGGTTTCCGGGTGAAAATAGCAAACTGGCTCCACAATGGTGCTTCTGTGTATGAGAGTGTGCAAATGCAGTAACATTAGTTTAACTAGCTGCGGACATAAACGCAGAAGAACAGAGCACTGATTTTGAATGCTCCTTTTACTGAGGTATGATTTTGTTTAGCCACTCTACCATAAAGGTGTGACTGGTTTCAAGTATCATAGCAACAAATCTAGATACCCAAATACGCCCCCCCCCCACCATTATTTTACAGAGTTGTCTGAAATTTGCATATCAAATAAATATAATCCATTGTAGAATAAGGCTCTTAACTAATGAAATAAAGAATAATGAATAGGTCCAAATGATTTTAAATGTGCTGTAAATGTGCTTGCTGTTTCGACAAGTAAGAAAATATCCCAGATCATCCAGGAGAAACTGTAATCCAGGACAGATTTATATCTGTAAAAAAATGTCTTCACGTCTTAATGAAGTGGATTAAAGTTTATGATTTTCCTCTGAGAATTTTATGCTTGGAAAGTAATCTAAATACTGTGTGTGAAAATATTCAGTAATTCCTCATTTATTTAAGACACACACACACACACACACACACACTATATACAGTATATATAAAGAAATACATTCACTAATAGTTCAAAAATCACATCAGTGTGTGTCCAAAAAAAAATGGACATGATGTGTGTTTTTATGTATATAACGGATACGTTTTATTGATTCACAGGTCCCATATTGAGTATCAGCATCAGATAGATATTGTGTGATGAATAAAGACCTCACTGCAAAAAAAAAAACATTAAAAGCGGAATTAGGGATCAGCCGAAACTCCGGGCTCTGGTATTTGTAATAATAATGAAAGTGTATTGAGAGACAAACGCTTTGTCACACTTTGGGTCAAAATAAAAATATATTGGGCAAATCTGTACACATTCTGTATACATTTGATGTATGTATTCTGTATATATTCGATCATCAGATTAATGCTGTTTAGGGATGAATATGTAACTCAGATGTACGTAGATAGCTCTATGTGAGACCCTTACCCTGTTTTGGGACGTATCCTTTTTTTGTTAAATGCAAAGCACCTCATAGACCTGGCTTGTATCTCACCCGTTCATGTTCAGCACCCAGACGTTCTTCATAAACGGGAGCTGTTGTGCTTCGCTTCAAATGACTCTATGGCTGTTTCACAGTATCAAAGACAGATCCTTATAGGTTGCACTGCTAGGATGCTACGTCCTCGCGACATTGCCGAATGGCCCCGATGGACTGTTTCAATATCTAGGATCCTTCAAAGTAAACTGACGACCACATCCTTAATTTCAGTGGATTTTCTATAAATAACCCATAATCCTACGAACCACGGTATGAAATTAAAGGCAGGACCTCTAGGTTTTGGTTATACAGGAAACATAATATACGAAGGTGTGAATTTTAGGATCGAGAAGAAACTGTAGAACATGTTATCCTTTACTTTAATATAAAGCTTTCTGAGAACTTTTAGAAAGAAGTTCTAAGGAATTGTATTTTTCGAGCACTGATATCAGGCTGCTGCTGCTGTTGGGCCTTTGAGCTCTTTCTTAATCCGCCTCTCGTCCCAGCCACTGAGGGGCGCAGTGCACCAACGGTGCCAGTCCCAAGCCTGAATAATGGGAGGGTTGCATCAGGAAGGGCATCTGGCATAAAACCTGTGCCAGATCAAAATGATTTGATCTGCTGTGGTGACCCGCAAAAAATGGGAGCAACTGAAAGAGATGGAAAAAATAGTAAGATTCCTGTCCCGTTGGTGTTGATGATGATGCACCATGACGTTGTTTTGTTTTTAATCGTCATATTACATGTTACTTCTATTACATGTTCTCTGAATGCTAGAAAGGATTTGGAAGGACCCATCCTACCAAGAACATATCCTTGATATTGGGAAACAGCCTGTGTCTAGACAAAGCAGACCGTGATTCAGTGTGTAACTTTCAAATGATGTCTGAGGCTCTTTTTTCGAATGGGATTAGTCTAAAATTAGTCCTTTATTTATTCCTTCATTTGCAGGAGCTACTTTATGATTTTATTCAGTCTGGATTACCCATGTCAACATTTCTCTCTCTCCGTCCTTCCTTGAGAAAATTGCAACACCTGTCCTTTTGCACAACGTACAACCATTTCATTCTGCTACCACTCGCTGTATGTAGTCTTCTGCTATAACGTGTGTACGTAATAAAATCAGAAAAGTGCATCTGATCATACAGGATGATTAAAATGGCTTTTAGATTCATTTATAAAAGCACTTTATATAAACAGATCACAATATACAATAGTATATCCTTTAGCTTTCTGGAAATAAATTAACCAGCATTTGTATTATCATCTAATCTAAGATGCTATGAAAGAAATATAGTAGCAGTAGTAATATTATATAATTTTTTCTATATTCAAATCTTAAATTGTGATTTTTTTTTGCTTATGAAGGTTCCTAACTGAATGAAATGTCCTGGAAGTATCTAAGTGGCAGAAATGATCAGAGCCATCGAATTCTCTAAATGCTAAGGAAAGATGCTTCAAGGCTTGCTTTCTTATCTTCTTTAGCATAGGGTACACCCGAACCATACTTTACGATATGAAAGGAAAGGACATGATGCCGTCCCACAATTCCTTTCAGCAGCAACATTTAAAGCAATGCACCATTCCTTTCAGCCACCATCATATACAGTATATTGCATATATTATAGAAGTTTTAATTCATGTAATCCTTTGTAGGCCGGACACGTTATGCCTATCTGGCATGAATGTAACAATTATTCTCGTACACTCATGCTCATTGGGATTCATGATGATAAATTGAAGTGGTCAGGAGGGTGTGTGTGTGAGCAACCATCCTCGAATTCTCAAATTTTATATTAATATAGTAATATTTTTCACCAGGTCGTCCATGTTTATATAGCTTGCATGAAATACGCCAAAACCGGACAGGACGAAGTATCTAAGACGTATAGATTTATAGGCATGATACGCTTTTTGTTGTCTGTCTTCAGACGTAGTTTCATCACATCAGATCCACATCGATAACATGCGCCAGAACATCATTAGGTAGCCCATTGTATGTAAAATCGGACTGTCTTTGGACTGCAGTTGTCTTCTCCCAGGTTCTTACGAATTCTCGTTCACGTCTTTATTTGATCTTATGACGTTTTCCATCGAAGTCAAGGAAAGGTGGTTAGGAAATGAAACAGGACGTACTTCGAAGCTGTTTGATTGCAGCCAGGGGGGCATGGTGTCACATACAGCATGACAGCACCACCTTGTGGAAAATTTCCTGGTGCTAAACATGAGTGAGCAAGTGAGTGAGTGAGTGAGTGAGTGAGTGATGAGTGAGCTATCTACAAGCCAGGTCAACGAAGTGCTTCACACGGAAACTCGGAACATGGCAATTTGTTTAATTTGTTTACTATGAACAGACATGGGAGTCTAATCATGAAAGTGCTATATAAAATGCTTATAGAGAATCTGATTTCATTCAAATAAGGCTTAATATGAGGTGTCAAACCCATAAGTGGTTTAAGATCAGCAAATTAGGCTGCAATCCTGGTTTTTCCTGACAGGTGAAATCATGGACTTGAATCTAGCACTAACTGAGGAAGACGTACAACACACCTAACTCCATGACTCACACAGAGTGTAACGCACAAGACGTAGTGTACTTCTTTGATGCAGAGGAGAGCTGAGTGTGTGCTTTCTGTTAAAGACCAGAATGACATTACACACACTCACCGACATGCCTGTGAAATGAGCATGGTCTTATCTGATGTAGCATCTTTCTTAGAGTCAGGTAATGATGGTGTACATTACGACGTCTCGAATGTGAAATTGTTACTCACAATATATTTAAAAATAAAATCAAATTATTGACTGCAACATTTAAAAATTTGCATTAATTCATATTCAAATACCGACGCACTGAATAAGCAAATAAGGATCCACACCAATGCCAGGTTTTCCCAAAAACACACCCACAAATCCCATCTGGAAGCTCCGAGACGTCCAGACGACTCACAGATATAAAATAATCACAATCATTTGTTCTCATCTGCATTATTTAGGCTTCTCCAATATCAGTATTGCAAAAAGTTAATCCTGTAATAATGATCAATAAACGATATACATATAGTGCAGCCCTATGCAATATGCATCATGTGTGCAGAAAAAAATCAGCTTCGATGATGTGAGGACATTCAGGAGAACAGATCATTGGTCTTTAAAGCTGGACAGAGAATTGAGTCAAGTATTAAGCGGTTTTGTCAGGCGCTGGAGAAGCACTGATTGTGTTTCAGCTCTGTGTCGCTAAACGCCTGGTTCCTCTCTCCTCGCTCTCCGCTGTGGATCTGCTGGTGCCGTTTGAGGTACTCGATGCGACTGAAGCGTTTGCTGCACGCTCCGCACTCGTACGGCCGCTCGCCCGTGTGGATGCGCTGGTGCCGTTCTAGGTTGCCCAGGCGGCTGAAACTGCGTCCGCATTGTGGGCACCGGTGTGGACGTTCTCCTGTGTGTACCAGCTGGTGGCGCTCAAGGGAGCGCGAATGAGTGAAGCGTTTCCCGCAGAGTTCACAGCGGTGTGGCTGCTCACCCGCCTGTACACACTCGTGGCTCTTCAAGCCCCAGGCGTGACTGAAGGCTTGGCCGCACACCGAACACTCGAAACGTTCCTCGACCAACGGGCACACGTGTTCAGCCAGGTCGGATGCGGAGTTAAAGCCGCCGCCACATTGAGCGCAGAAATGCAGGAAGTCCTCGCCCTCTCGGCCCGACTCTTCCCCCTCGTCGTCTCCTTGGCTCCCAGTGCCTAACTCGGTAGGGTTGGGTTCACGTGTCGAGGAAGCGGTGTCCTGTTGAGAGCTGCACAATCCGTCCAGGCCGATGAATTCCACGCCTTCGGCTCTGTCTGCAGCGCGGGACGGGCTGGTCAGTGCAGTACCCGCCTCCTGCCTCTCACACTCCACCTTTAAGGCAGTCTCTAGCCCGCTGAGCTCATTGCTGCTGTTTGTAGGTCCGGCTGAGAGACTGGGCTGCTCCCACACTTCACCTACAACTGCTCCAGGACCAGTAGAGACAGGATCCAAATCTTCTAAACACAAAAAAGACACATGCTAAAATGTAAGGATAATCAATACCATGCTCTGGATCCCATCTCGGGATAAGTGGGAACACCAAACACATATGCAACTCCAGACAGACAAAAACCCAAGCTCAGGATCGAACCAGGAAATCATGAAGCCACCAGAGCCATAGTGGAAAATGGCCAAAAATATGGCACAAGTAAGATTTAAAAAAAATAATAATACAGTCACGTCTACCTGTGACTATCTTTAGTTCATGTTTGTCCCCATTTTAGCAGGTGTACCCTTTTTATTTATTTATTGGATCAGCCATCTGAAAAAGCACAGTTCGGTTTTCTCAGCAACTGCAAGAAATCATATCCCGTGATCAGTCCCAGCATATCAACTGTTCAGTAAAAAGCTGCAACTTTCTCCTTCCCACACTAAGCATGCAGCTATACGTCATTCTCTTACCCACACGCTGCCTTGTGGTGCTCACCGTGTGCTGTGTTGCTTTCAGTCTGGTTCATCTGAAGTGCCTCCTGCAGCAGCCTCACTGACTCACACCTGTAGACATCCTCCTGACCAAACACACAGAAATAACAGTGAATAGTATTTATATACACACACCCTATTCTGCAAACTCGGTTACATACACATACAGAATAATGCATATAGATGTTGATAATAGAGGAGAATTGTTGGTCATCTCATTGGCTTTTCAACTGAATTTATTATCTAATATTAAAGGTTGATTAAAATCTTGAATAAAATCTGTCTATCTATCTATCTACTGCTCTATTCCAGAGGTGGGCAAATCATAAACTCAACAGCTAACCAACCAGGCAAGTAGAAGCTCTAATGTAGGGTGTAAACGTACACTCGGGTCACGATTTGTTTCGATCCGATTCATGGTAGTGGATTCACAATTTCAATTTGAGGCAAATAAATTTTGAAAAAATTTGTATTAAATAAAATTATGACGGAAAAGACTGAATGCATTATACTAACCGAATTATGAACAATGCAAAACGATGTGCATTTTTGTCTGTATAAATTAAAAATAGCTATGAAGAAAGGTTGAACAACATGTGCAATAGGTTCACCATATCTTAAATATATATATTTATAAATTCTCTCAAAGATTTTGATTAAATAATCAAAGTGTCTGACCTTAAGACTATAAAATGAGTGAAACATAATGAGCTCTGTATCAGAAAGAGAGCTCCAAAGTCAGCTAAAATGGCCAGCTTCCGCAGCCATTGGTGTTATTTATTGTCAGATTTTAAAGGATGATTAAAATCTTGAATAAAATTAAAATCTAAAAGAATTATTAAATCCTTTACAGGGTAAAGGATATTGTACCAATCTGTCTGAATGTGTGGCTGCTCATCTATCTATTTTTCCATCCATCCATCCATCCATCCATCCATCCATCCATCCCAGGTGGGCAAATCATAAACTCAACAGCTAACCAACCAGGTAAGTAGAACGTAGGGTGTAAATGTACACTCGGGTCATTATTTGATTAGATCCGATTTATGGTACTGGCATTACAATTTCAATTTGAGGCAAAAAAAAAAGTATTTTTTTAATTGTATGAAATAAAATTTTGACGGAGAAGAATGCATTATACTAACTGAATTATAAACAATGCAAAACAATGTGCATTTTCGTTTGTATGAAACAAAACAAATCAAAAATGACTATGAACAAAATGTACTACAGGTTCATCATTTTCTTAAACACATTCATTTCTAAACCTTCTCAAAGATTTTGATTAAACAAGCAAAGTGTCTGACCTGAGGACTATAAAATGAGTGAAACATAATGAGCTCTGTACCAGAAAAAGAGCTCCAATGTCGGCTAAACTGGCCAATTTCCGCAGCCTCTGGCGCTGTGTGAAAGCTACTAAAGAGCTCTTTTTAACCAGCAGCTGTGTGACTATATTTAGGTATAACACATGTTGAACATTGCAATCCAGAGACATTGGGCTACTGGACTTCAGATGGTCTTGTAGGCTCTCCACAAAACAATGCATTTGCATTACATGTATAATTAATAGAGTGCACAAAATGAATCGCACATGTCCAAGATACACATCCAATGTTTTTGCATAGTTATGCACTGTGTCACAATGTATATTTACACCCCTACTGTAATGTTACGCCCAGTCCTATGTTCTGGTTGCCTGGAAACTGACTAGGCAACAAAGTGGTACTTATGTAAAGTAATAATGTATAGCAAGCTAGATAGATAGTTAAATGCATTGATACATGCTAAAATGAATTAATCAATGTATTATTACTATTATTATTATCATCCTTGGCTTAAAAAAATTACTTAACACAAAGTTAAAAGTTTTTCCTGGTCCTAATGCACCTGCTTTAATTAATTAGCTAATTAACAGCCTTCCTGAGCTGAGGTGGGTGTGTTAGGGCAGGAAAAGACACTAAAATGTGTAGGACAGGGGGGTACTCCAGGATCAGGGCTGGGAATCTCTGCTTACGGCAACTATGAGTAAAACTGGAATGATCTGGATCTGCTTGTCCCATGGCTACATACATACATCTGTTTGGCTAAATGACCCACATGATCCGTCTGTGTTTTCTGCATCTCTCACCTATCTATGTTCTCTCCTGCTGTAGCCCATCGTTAGCTTGTGAAGAAACATTTCGCCCCCAAAGTACATAATTAATAAACTGGAACGATGCTACTTGACTCAGCCCGACTACCAGCGCGTAGTCGGCTCCGTCGGCGTGAATCCCAGTTCCTCTTGTTTCCACGGCTCCTGCTTTGTTTCGTCGTTCTCAACCCTTACTCACCGTTCCCTCCTTCTACACTCTTTCTCTCTCCTCCCTTCCACCATCACTCTCCTTATCTCAACCTGCGTCGGGTTCTTCGTCTCCGATTGGCTGCTCACCTCCTCCTTAACCGTGGCCACCTCCTTCCTCTCCCCGGAGACGCGTCTCCTGTCCTCCTCCTGCTCCTCTAGTTCGACTGCGGTTGGTGGATTCGTGCGGCACACGTCCCTCCTGTCGTCCCTCCTCTCGTCCCTCCTCTCGTCCGTGCCTCCTCCAACCCCTTCCTCCCACGCACCACCACGGCTCCACTCCTTGGCCTGCTTGCCTCCTGGAAGAGTGGGAGGGAGGGAGAGGAGATCAGGAAGGAGGGGGGAAAGGGAGGGAGTGAGACATACAGCCAGACAGAGGAAAGGAGAAGAACAGGGAGGAGGGAGGAGAGAGAAAGGAAAAATGAGAACTGGGAGCTGAGGAGCAGGTCGCCATTACATTACACTCACTCACTTCCTCGGGCGTTTTCTTTTCTCTCTATGGGTTGCAACTAAAAGCCCAAAAAAAAAAGTCAGACGTCAGCCAGCACTTATGATTAGTAGTACAGAAGTTCAGCGCTTACTCGGTTCCAGCCTGCGCTTCTTCGCCGCGCAGGTCTCATCAGGACCGAGCAGACCGGCTGCGCGCCGGCTGGCCGCCCAGGCGAGCCCGTACTTCCTCTCGTTCCTCAGCTTGTTCTCGGTGAGCCTCAGGCGCAGCTTCAGCGCCTCGTTCTCCTTGCGGTTGAGCGAGATCTCCACCAGGTAGTCGTTCACCGTGTCCTCGAACAGCTTGGTGATCTCGCACACGGAGGCGCGCACCAGGCTGTCCATGACGGCGGTCAGATGCGCCTGGAACGTCTTCACCGTGTCCGCCATGGCGCTTTACGCACAAGCCCTGCTACACACACACACATCACACACACATCACACACACTCCTTCTGCTGCATTACATTCACCTATACTTCATATCACCCCCGTACTCTCTCTCACTCTCTCTCTCTCTCTCTGATTAATTAATTAATCAATTAATCAATTAATTAACAGGCTGGACGTGACGCAACTAAAAACAAGCATTGCGCACTTCGGCTCGGATGTTAAGCAATCCAGCAGGGTGTTTAAAAAAGTTTACACTAAAAACAAACCCTTACCCTGTCATGCAATCTTATCTTACATAATCTGTCATATTTATAGATGCACCTAAACCTGCACTAATACGCACTCACCTTTAATTAATCCTGTAATTAATCACTCCAATAATTCAGCAAACTCTTCACACTGACTTAAGCCCTCTCTAGTCTGCTCCAAAAACACTCAACTCTTAAAGAAAACACACTAATAATCAATTATTTAAAATATTAATATTAATAATAATAATAATAATAATAACCTTCTAACCGGTTCGCATAACGTAAGTATAACGTTACATCAAAAACGAACCCAGGCGTTTTGTTCCCCTTCTCAACTCAAGTGCTTTTAATGCTTTCTCGCCTACGATACGGGCCGTATCCTAAAAACACCACCTCCCTGCTTGGTCAAGTGCCCTGCCTGAACTATTACGTAATGTTTCGTACACCCTACGCAGTGCGCACTTGGTCTACACAGAGAGCACTTTGAGATGAAACCCGTTTTCATCCTGACATGACGAACTGCGCATGCGCGAACCGTGTGCGTATTCTTACCGTAAATGCTAGAAACAAGCACATGGAGAGAAACAAGGGGTATAACATGAAATCAAGAACAAAATCAGAAGGAAAGGATGTAATATCAGGGAGGGGAAAAAATGACTCAGTAGAGTTGCGTTTATATTTGTAGGAAATGAGTTGTTAGCGGTTCCTCGTATCAGGACCTTTAAAATGCCATCGGGGGAGTAAACTTCCTTTCTAGCATTTTCTCACATGATCTGAAAAGGAGGAAGTCCTGAGTTGGGGTGTTGTTTTGTTTCCCACCCGTATTGTGATCCAACTTCCTGCTTTGGAAACGGAAAACGCTATTGATTAATAAAAAAATAAATAAAAACCACCCCAAAAAAAATGTTATTTCTATTTTATTGACTTTCATAATAAAGTCAAATTCTACTATCTTAAACGTACAAATTGTATTCAACTATTTATGCCTTATTTATTATAGATTTATTATTTTGTCGCTACCGCGTTATTTTTGTGCTACTCTGTGTTTTACGGTAACTTGATGGACATTGGTGCTGTCCAATCAGCAGGCTGAAAAGCACATTAGGCGGGGCTTGTAGGAAAATGAGCTGGCCGAAGGACGTATAGGAAGAAGCGCACGGTTATTCACCTTAGAGACTCTTTACATCCGTCGGTTTTTATAGTTTGTCCTCCGTTGTCCGGTATTTTACAGAAGCAGGTCGCCATGCCGATGTTCGTGGTCAATACAAATGTTTCGAAAGATGCAGTTCCTGCAGGACTGATGTCTGAAGTTACACAGGAGCTTGCTAAGGCCATGGGGAAACCAGCCAACGTGAGTGAGAGCTCGTGCTCAGTTAACACTGTATAATCCAGGATGTGTGTGTATCCTGGAATTCCTGGATTAGAAATTATCTGAAATATTGATTTCCTCCTTTCAGTCATGTATCACAGGTCTACATGGATAGTATTTTGTTATTAGTTCATATCTAAAATGGTCCTCTTATACCATTCTCCTCCTTTACCATGCAGTGTTTGTGTGTGTGTCCTGGAATTCCTGGATTAGGAATTATCTGAAATATTGATTTCCTCCTTTCAGTCATGTATGATAGGTTTACATGGATAATATTTTGGGATTAGTTCATATCTAAAATGGTCCTCTTATACCATTCTCCTTCTTTACCATGCAGTGTGTGTTTGTGTGTGTGTGTGTCCTGGAATTCCTGGATTAGGAATTATCTGAAATATTGATTTTCTCCTTTCAGTCATGTATCATAGGTTTACATGGTTAATATTTTGGGATTAGTTCATATCTAAAATGGTCCTCTCATACCATTCTCATTCTTTACCATGCAGTGTTTGTGTGTGTGTCCTGGAATTCCTGGATTAGGAATTATCTGAAATATTGATTTCCTCCTTT
>JAOVVH010000001.1:28703872-28706372 GCA_028566435.1 Scorpiodoras heckelii
GGAGAACGTCTAACCCTAGAGCTCCTGGAGAACGTCTAACCCTAGAGCTCCAGGAGAACGTCTAACCCTAGAGCTCCTGGAGAACGTCTAACCCTAGAGCTCCAGGAGAACGTCTAACCCTAGAGCTCCTGGAGAACGTCTAACCCTAGAGCTCCTGGAGAACGTCTAACCCTAGAGCCCCAGGACAACGTCTAACCCTAGAGCTCCTGGAGAACATCTAACCCTAGAGCTCCATGAGAACGTCTAAGCCTAGAGCTCCAGGAGAACGTCTAACCCTAGAGCTCCATGAGAACGTCTAACCCTAGAGCTCCATGAGAACATCTAACCCTAGCTTAGGTTAACAATTAATCTGCTGTATATATGTGTGTGTGAACAGCTCTGTTTTAATTAAGGGATGAATTTTTTTCCACAACTTGTACTTGGTGTCCAGTTTTTGTGTCCATATGACATTTCAACATCAGAGTTAAAGGGAAAAGACACCCCCCCCCCCACACACACACACATGATTTCACTTTGATGGTCTCTTAGTGGAAGGAAGTGTGTGTGTGTGTGTATGTGTGTGTGTGTTACCGACTCTGCAATGTGTTATGACCTCACCCTACCCTATAAACTTGTAATCTCATCGTGATTACAGATTATAGCCCGGATAACTACATCGACGTCTGCGCTCTGTCCCGCGCTGCCACGAGTCGATCAGGTACAGCAGGTTTTCAGAAACGTCTCTTTGTTGATGACACCAGCCAGAAATGTACAACCAACCGATCCTGAATGATTAAAACGAAACGACTGTACGATTTCCCGGCCGGATTTTGCAATCGCAGACACGAAGCCGACGCCGTCCACGGGTCGAGAACGATCGGGGCGGGCGGATCCGCAAGATGACGTGAAGTTTTGTATCTCTGAAAGCATCCGGTGATGAAGTTCCCAACAGAAAAGCATTCACGGGGTTGTCGGGAGACGGTGATGTTGACGCTGACGGTGATGGTGACTCCGAATCCCTGGCGAAGGATGGCACGGTTCTCCCGCCCTGTCGATCCCGGCGACTCGAGCCAATCGTATACGTCTCTGAGCTCATGTATGCAGAAGAGGGCGGATAGCGCTTTCCTCAGACTGGCATTACGTTTGAAGTATCCGCTTGTCCAGTCGCTTACTATATACGGTATAGTGAGGATTGTGAGCGGACGTTCGGTTCCGGACAAAGCGTATTTTCCCTGTTACGACCCACTACGTAATTATGCGCCGGCTCCCCGTGTCATAAACAAATGCATGCTTGCATGCAGGATGCAATGGACGCTTATGTTTTACGCGTCGGAATTAAAACGTCATGCACGTAGGGTGCAGCCCTCGGACGCTACGTTTCGACATGCGATTTTGTAGGGCACTGTACGGTATCGTAGTCATAAATTGTAAATGGTAAATTTACACCTGAGATTACCGAACAGCGGTAATGTATAATGCAGTATATCGTAGGTGAGCGGAAAGGTCGTGTAGCGCCGCCCTGCGAAGCAGCCATTCGGGAAGACGGCCGTAGTTATGTGGCGTCTCGGAAGAAGCACGCAAGGCTCGTCTAGTCAAAGTCCTTACTGGCAGGTAGCTTCACTCGGCAGCCATCTTGATAACGACTCCGTTTATTAGCTAGTTCAGGCAGACAAGATCTCCATGAGAGAGCCATAACTTTCATTAAGCACTTTCATTGGTCATAATAACGCTTATATAGTTTGGTGACTTTGCTCCAAAATAAGGTTTTAAAAGCCACCCCATCCCACATCCCACCCACGTCATATTTCTAATATTCATCCGCAAAGTTTAAGGACACAAGCGTAATTAATTAACAGCTCGACGTAGACCGCTGTAACAGAGACGCTATAATATATAGAGTCGAAAACATTATGAACCTCGGATATGCACTTGTCAGAGCAACAGCACGATCGGCTTGATAACGTTTCACAGTTCGGCTGTTAGAAAGCAGGCAACTGGCTATGTTTGCGCGGTGGGGGCGGGGGGCTTAGTAAGACGGTTGGGTGGTCTACTTCTTTATATCGTCCATGGATTGACGCTTGGTAGCCGAAGAGGGTGGAAATACGGAAGACCAAGATCGGGCGGAAAATCTCCGTGTGCCCGCACGTCCGAAAACCTGCCGTAGGACCACACAAAACTAGCACCAGACAGCTAGAGACCACTCCGTAGTGGATGTTCCTGTAATAAAGACGCCAGGAAATGTGGACAGTCCAAAATAGTGTTGCTCTGTTGGACACACTGATACCAGAGTCTACACACACACACACACACACACACACACACACACACGGAGAGAGACTAGACGACACTCAGATTATATCTGGAGCTATAGAGGAGGAGAAACCTGTGTATCGCAGCCCGATGAGTTAGTTAGGCGAGTATAGAGACGAATGTGGTGTCATGTGGTCACACCCTTTTACTGGTGAGTCAGATCAGATGTGACAGTAAGAAGAAGGCAAATGATCAGGTTTCAACATGTTGT
>JAOVVH010000001.1:28711372-28716946 GCA_028566435.1 Scorpiodoras heckelii
CCTGAGCGAAGCTCCGCCCACACCTGCGTTATATAAATATCAGCCGTCCTACAGCAGCCCGGGAAGAAACCACACTCATTCCACACACAAGGTAAGAAGGTTAAGAAGAAGACTCTTCAGTGTGTTTTTTTCAGTGTAATGTTTATAATCATGCACAAATAAGTCTTTGTTTTTATGCTTGTTATATTTCTTAATGATTCTGTAGCAAACAGTGAGAGAGTAAGTTGTAGCTGCGTGTGTGTGTGTGTGTGCGTGTGTGTGTGTGTGTGTGTGTGTGTGCGCGTGTGTGTGTGTGTACACGTGCTGCGTGTATGTTGTGTCGTTTTGCTCTGTGGTTATATTTGCATCATGTTGTGCCAATTCCTATGAACTTGTCTCTCTTGGTCTTCAGGGTCATGTTCTGCTTTTCTTCTCCTGCCCCTTTGGTTAACGTGATGTGAAACAAAAACGTTATAAACGGCTAATAAATCTCCGATATCTGAATTAATGATGGATATCTATTCGTAAAGGACGTTGTCATTGTTTCAGACAGGATGTGGGAAACGTGTCACTGCTTCCACTCTGCTTTCTTTCCGTGTGTAGATCAGTAGCCGGAGCGTCATGCGTACAGAGCGGTTTTAGGCGTAAAGGTGATGTACTGTTTGCACGCTGCTCGGTAATGGACCGCAAATAAAAAACACTTACCACGTGCAAAACAAATAAATCGGGTTAACTGTAATCCGTGGCTGTGATTGTGCTTTGATTAGCAGTTTCGTTTTCATGTGACAGATTCATGTAGAGTCACACAGACACCAGAGAACAAGATTATTTCTGCGAGGAATAATTCCTGTCCTGCTTGGTGTAAGTACTCGGCACTAAGACAGGAGTTTTGTCATGATTTCACCCAAATGTCCAAATTCCACACTTTCACACGTTTCTTACATCCATATTGTCCACATATCATCATTTATAACTTAAACTTGCCACATTTCTGACATCGTGCCCACCTTATTTATACTAGTGCCCCGCCCACTACTAGTTCGATCGACTCTGTTTCTGTTTCACATCATCTTCGAACCTCTCCCGTGTTACTGCTGGTGTTTGGAGCACTGGGTACACTGTCTCCTTCTGTGTCTCTTTCTCTCAGATGAACCGGGGCGACAGTGTGACCGAGTCGCCCTCCGTCCCCTTGTCAACCGGGCACGCCAGCTATCGCTCGGAGCCCAGTCTTTCGGGCCGGGGGATTTCCGGGTGGCGACCAGGTGGGGGAGGGGAGGGAGGCAGAGCAGGCTCGGGGGGACTGGGTGGGCCCTCTGCTCTCGGAGGGCGGTCTTATACGTCCTTCACTGACACGATCCTACACTCGGCGGTGGCCTCGTGCTCGTCCAGCATCCGCTCCGCTCAGACAACCCATAATGCACTGGGGCCACTGCTGTCCGAGGGCACGACCTCTACCAGTTATAAAAGCTTGGCCAATCAGACGCGGAACGGCAGCCTGTCCTACGACAGCTTGCTGACGCCCTCGGAGAGTCCGGAGTTCGAATCGGCTGCTCCGGAGCTGTCCCCGCCCAGGCCGGCACCCCCACGCTCGCTCGGTTCTACTCCTGCGGCTCCGCCCATCACAGGTTACACCTCACCGTTCTTGTCCGCTCAGCAGAGGGAGGGTTCTCTCCAGGCCTGCCCTGCCCCCCTAAGACCCTCCCCGAACAGACCTTTCCTGCGCCCTACAAGCCCGCCCCCTTCCCGAGCTCCGCCCCTGTCTCCTCGCGCACGCTCTTTGGGTTCGCCGCCTCCTGGCCCCGCCCCGGGAAGCACACCTATGGGCAAATCCTTATCCTACGCAGGTGGAGCGGAGTTACGGCAATGCCCGAATACCACAGGGGGCGGGACTTTCATGTCAAAGTGAGTAACGCCCAGTGATGACGCCGTTCCGTTCTTCTGTCCCTCCCCCCCACACACACACATCGCCTTTCCTTTAACGATGATAACGTTCTGTGTTTTTGGGTTAATCTTTCATCAGTAATGTGATCTCTTTCTTGCTGCATATTATTTCCAACTCTTGTGCTACATGTTCTTCGTTTGCCTGTGTGTCTGCTATGTTCTTGTCCCGCCATTTTCCCCTTTCCTCCTTTATTTTTACACGCCTGCCCTTTTCCAATCTTCCTCTCGTGTCTCTTCCTCACTCCTCCTGCCGTGTGACCATTAAGGATGACTCTGTCTCTGTGCTAAGGTTTGTCTCTCTTTGTTCATTTTGTTTGCGTGTCACTAAACATGTGTGCTCATGATGTGTTCGGAGTGTGTGTGTGTGTGTGTGTGTGTGTGTGTGTGTGTGTGTGTGTGACTCTTTATAAAACATGCATGCGTCCGATTCACCCTGCATGTATCACACCCACTGTTGGACACTAGTTTGTTTTAGGTTAATTTTATTTTCTCTTAGAATTATTATTATGAACTAAAACCTTTAGGCAGACTGTTAAATAGTTTAATATTCTTAATGACCTTAGATACGGTGTACCGCGTACGTATTCACCCTCCTTGAACTTCACCTCCTTTTGTTTATTATGGGCTGTTTTGTCATGATGTATATGTCTGGTTTAATGCATTTTAGTTTCAGGTTGAAACACAACACACAAAATGTGGAAAAGCTCAAGAGGTGTGAATATGACGAAATTACGTACGCAGCCCCAGTTTTGTTGTTTGCCTTGTTTTCTGTTGCTTTACTTATCTGTTCTTTTTTTGTTTTTTTCGCGTCTAACCAACCAGCTCTAGGCAGAGACTGACCAATCACAGCACCCACACGCACAAGCCTGGCGGTGGCGTGAAGAAAGTGAGCGGCGTCGGAGGGACAACCTACGAGATTTCAGTATGAGTGGTTTCGGGGATTTTTTTTGTTGTACTTGTGGTGTTTTTTTTTTCTTTTTTAAACGACGCACAGGATTCACTCGCATCTTCCGCCACAGGGACGAGCGGAGAGCAGATCATCCGTGTAAGCCGAAAAAAAAAAGAATAAATCTATGTACAAAGACAAAAAGGCACAAAAAGAAAAAGAAAGAAAACAAATAAGCTCGTCATCGATCCAGGTTTGGAGGAAGAACGCTAAAGATTTGGATTAGTGAATAAAGAGCCTGGGGTACCATGAGTACCATGATTTTTTAAATTTTTTTATTATTATTTTATTTTTTACCTATTTAAGGAATCATTTAAGATCCATCAAGGCTGTTCCATCCAGACTGGAGTTGCCGACCTTGCTGTATGAACGATCGTGTATAGACTCAAACTCACACGTCGCTTTCCCTGCATACTCCGGACTTTCATTTATCCTCGCAATTTTTTATGTGTCTTTTTCCTAATATTATTTTATACCGGTACTGATACAGTGTATTGTAAGATTTATCGAACATGTTTGATAGGAGCGGCAATAATAGTAGCACGTAGGCACTGCTTTTGAGTTGTTTTTTCTGATGGGGGGGTATTTTTTTGCTGTTGGATGTAATAGATGGCTGCATCAGCCTGTCAGAACCCCGAGCTGGAGTTCACAGCCAAAGAGACAAGTGTAGTCAGGGACCTGCTTTTGACAGACAGCACACTCGGCGAATAGGAGTGAACGTGAGATCGGAATCAATACAGCACAAAATGTTTCGCGACGGAAAAACAATCCGGATACTGTACGTATTTTGTGCAAGGTTCCAAAAGGGTTCCTTTTGGTTCTTGTTTGTCGCATCAATCAGGTTGGAGCCATTTCAATCGGTGGCCAGAGGAGCGTGCTCTGGTCCCGGGTTAGTACGTGCTGGATGCGGAGTACGCCACTGAGACGGGGGAACGGTTCACCTTCTTTTATTTTAGTTTGTTGTTTATAGGCGGTGGTTAGGGTCCAGAGCTGGATTATGAGATGTTTTTTCTTGCCATTATCACTTTGAAGCTGAATTGGTGTGTGTGTGTGTTTGTGTGTGTGTGTGTGTGTGTGTTTGTGTGTGTGTGTGTGCATGAGAAAATGGCAGAGAAATAATTTTTGATGTCTCAGACTATTCTACTAGAGCACATTCCAGCTTTAAAACTCTTCAGAGACTCTGCTAAGAAGAGTGAGTGAGTGAGTGAGTGAGTGAGAGAGAGAGAGGGAGTGACTGAGAGGCAGTGAGGGAGTGAGAGAGAGAGAGAGAGAGAGAGAGAGAGAGAGAGAGTGACAGAGAGAGAGAGAGAGTGAGTGAGGGAGAGAGTGACTGAGAGAGAGAGTGACAGAGAGAGAGTGAGTGAGGGAGAGAGTGAGTGAGAGAGAGAGAGAGAGTGAGTGAGGGAGAGAGGGAGTGAGTGAGGGAGAGAGTGAGTGAGTGAGTGAGTGAGTGAGAGAGAGAGTGAGTGAGAGAGTGAGTGAGAGAGTGAGTGAGTGAGGGAGAGAGTGAGTGAGAGAGAGAGTGACTGAGAGAGAGAGTGAGAGAGTGAGTGAAAGAGTGAGAGAGTGAGTGAGTGAGAAAGAGAGAGAGAACATGTAAGCATCACGTTTAAGTCGTTTAGCTTCGAGGTCTAAGGACCAGTGACCTGTCAGTGTAATATAAAAGAGCTTATGCAGTGACACACACAAGTATTTTTACTGATTATTTTTGTCATTTCCACCATGGCCTTATGAAGCCGTTTTTTAACTGTAATTTACCTGCACGCGTTAACAGGACAAGAGGATTAAGTTCGAAGGGTGGAGGGTTTTTTTTTTCTACCTGTCTGTATTCCTTTAATGCAGGTGACACTGGGTCACATGAGCCAACACATTTCCAACAGAACAATAAATGATATTACAACACTGAAATTATACTGTTTTACTTATTCAGAGTACAAAATCACTGCTTTATATATATCGAATTTAAACCACTTGTATATTTAAAGGTGTAGTTTCTGTATTAACTAGACATACTGCATGTAGGTGTGTAATATGACTGCTGCAGGTGAGAGAAAGGGCAAGAGTGAAGTGAAATAAGGAGACCCAGCAGTTCTTGAGTCAGTTGCCGTGCCCTTTATGGATGAAAAATGGACGAAATTTGGCTGAGAATGTGGTAGTGGTGCAAACTGTGACAGTTTGAGCCTTTAGATCACAAGATAATGATTAGTGAAGTGCTAGATTTTTGCTTTAAACATTCACTAGGTGGTGCTACTCCATAAATGAATCATAATCCACTTCGTAGAAGCCGTTGCTCAAAGGGCAGCAGACACCCAGGGACACAATCTATATATTCGCTGCCCTTCTTTCATGCAAATCACAAGTGGGGCAGCCATTGTTTCTCGCACCGCAGTCACAAATAATACCTTCAAACCTGCACAGACCTGCAGTGACCGGTGAAGCTGCCAGGTCATACGGAAAGTGCTGATACGACGGTGCGGCCGACGGTAGTTTTAATATAACCGGAGTGCGGATAATTGTTGACTCACCTTTAATTCAGAGGTTTTTCATCATTTAAAAATGTTCTGTATTGTAGATTAATACTAAAGTCATCCAAACTATGAAGAAATACATCTTGGATTATTTAGTAAATAAAAAAAAGTGTTAAACAAACCAGAATATGTTTTATATTTTAGATTCTTCAAAGTAGACACCTCTTGCTTAGATGACAG
>JAOVVH010000001.1:28970683-28981000 GCA_028566435.1 Scorpiodoras heckelii
ATTCTCAGTACTGCACTGACACTGATGTGGTGATGGTCTGTTAGTGTGTGTTGTACTGGTGTGAGTGGATCAGACACGGCAGTGCTTTAAAGTGTTTAAAGTTTAAACACCTCGGTGTCACTGCTGGACTGAAAATCCAGTCAGTCCACCGACCAAAAACATCTAGTCACCAGCATCCCGTGAAGGATTACAGGATGACTAACTAACACAAGCTGTGCAACAACAGACGAGCTACCGTCTCTGACTTTACATCTACGCGGTGGAGCGACGTAGTGTGTGTCGTATACTGTAGTAAGTGAACGGTGATCCAGTCAGACCAGTAAAACACACACTAACACACCAATCTGACCATTAGAGACCAGAGTAAAGGGGACTAACACAGTGTGTAGAGAAACACACACACACACACACACACACACACACACACACACACACACACAGAGAGAGAGAGATAAGAGGTCGTCATAAGTTATAGGTCATGCCTGAATTCCTGACCTGCACCTTCAAATTCACTTCACACGAAAACAATAAGATGATCCGGTGTCAGGATTAAGACTAAGCCCTAGGTGGCGCTGTTGCGGTTCTGCCTTTACGGCGTTATATCTGTCGGTTGTGCCTATTTTTTTTTTCTAAGGCACGTTTGTTCACAGGCATCGCAAACTGGCGTCTCATTGGACACGTAGGGCACTACGTAGGGCACTACGTAGGGCGCAGGATCCGCTATGTCACACGCCCTAGGTAGTGCCTCGGGATAGTGGTGAGGACGCGGTTTGGGACGGATCCAGGGCCTGAACTCTGTAAGACTTCCTTTTATTGCGGGGTTTGATGGCGGAGAGCGGTAGATAGATAAGCTAGCGGGGGAAGAGTTTGTGTTTCGCCCGCTTTTTGGCCACCCTGAACCCGTAGCCTAAACCTCCTGTAGTGACGGTGAGATATTCTGCTTGATATTTTATTCAACTTGAATTTCTTCCGGGCTGCTTCTTTGGTAACGACTGGATTAGCTTAACTTGGATAGAGTTAAGTGAAGCAAAACTCCTTTTCGGTGCTTGCTGGAAAAACGGATATGAGAGAGAGACATAGACACACACACAGAGAGAGAGAGAGAGAGAGAGAGTGCGTGAGAGAGCGCTTGAGCTTATGCCTGTTTGTATCCACACATTAGCATTATTAGCATTCGCTAGCGTCGACCAGCGCCTAGCACAGCGCCTAGCCCCCCGCTTAGGACGTCTTTTAGGACGAATACTGACCATAAAAGTGACCTCGTATTCCTGGTAGGTTGTCTGATGTTTGATCTCTGGTTTATTCCTGGGACTTTCTACGGCGTTTGAAGAGTTGCTAAGCCGCTTCAGCCACGGGAGCGCTGTTTAGCCTGCTAGCCAGGCAAGTTGCTAAGAAGTTTGGCGTTAGCGAGCTGCCTGGAAATGTGGGATTATGTCTTCCCCCCTCCCCCGTGTCTCTATCGGCCATATTTGCTTCACATTTGAGTCACAGCGAACCGTGTCGGGCCTCGGGGGACGTGATGATCTAGCTGAAGTGCGTAGAAATGGCGTAAAGTCGCGTAAACATGGCCGAAGTGAAGCCGAGGTTGGAGGGGTTTCGTGGGAACGTTAGTTAGTTAGTTAGCAAGCAGGCTGAGTGAGGACAGCTAGCTAACTAGCCCATTTAGCGTTAGGTTAGCTAGCTAGCTCACTTAGCCTAGCTTAGCTTAGCTTAGACCAGAGTGTAAGTGTAAAGTCGCCGAGTTACACAGACCTGTACTGCGGCTCCTACAGTCGTGTTCCTCCGCACCGCATCGCACCTGAATCCTGCAATCTGATTGGTCCGAAGGTGTGGATTCGTTTGCTATTGGTTACAAGAAGTCCCGGCTCCAGAGGCGAATCACAGGTTTATATATATATATATCAGTGCGCCTGAATGCTGAATACTCTGTCGTTGTAGTGTAGTTCAGCGGTTAAGACTAATGTTGGACCGCTGACCTGATGGTTGTGAGTTCGAATCCCACTTGCCGGGGCCCCTGAGCAAGGCCCTTAACCCTCAACTGCTCGGTTGCGTGAACAAGGGCGTCTGTAAAAAAAAAAATGCCGTAAAAACGGAAACGTTTCTATAGTAAACAGACGAGACGAGAGATTCTGCGTAATCTAAACAGCGGGTGGAATAATAACAAGCGCGCGACAGAATCGGGCGTTTTAGGAAAGTGCTGTCGGTGGTATAACCACGTGACATGCAGCTCCGTGTTCTTCCGCTTAGGGATTATTCCAGGGATTATATTGTTTAAATTTGTTAGTGTAGTAAATTGAATACTTTCTAAAAAAAATTTTTACGGTTTGTAGCTAGTTTTGATATCACATAGCGGTGATAAACAGTCATTCTCATTCTCTCTTTCTTTCTGTCTGTCTCTCTCCGTGTGTCTCTTATTTTTGGTAAAATAACAAGCATAAACTCTGTCCTGAAGACCTTCCCTTTCTGGAAGACTTTGACTGTGACGAAATGGTAAATAAAGTCATGCTGTAATAAAAATAAATAAATAAACGTCACATCAGCAATAGGTTTTACTTCGTTAGACGGCACATTTTCAAAGTCTGTTCATTGTTAGTCTTCGGTTATGTGGCGCGTATGAGTCCCTGCGTATGAGCCGTCACGATAGAGACGGTAACAATAACGTATTAGAGCGAGTGTGTCGTGTAGGCGGGACTACTTTCCGAGCCACGCTGTTCAAAAATAATGCACACCATCTGACCGGATGGATTCAAGTATCCAACCATGCTGCGGTGTAGATATGTAATGTTTGCTATGGTGATGTGTGTTTTATGTAATGTTTTATTTATTTATTTTTTTTTTGGAAGGAGTCTCCAGTTCGAGCGGTTTGTAACAGTCAGACATGGGAAAGGCTTGGGGACAGTGGGAGGAGTTAATGCTTTGTTTTGTCTCTTTAGCGTACACCTTTGATACGTGTGGTTATAGAGAAATAACCGATCTGTTACCGCATTCACCGTCTCGTCCAAGTCCACGATGTTAACAGGTTGCTTTTCTTTTCCGCAGGTGCTCCTTAAAGGTGTCGATTGACCTGCACGTCCAGTGAGTATGATTTCTAACCCTGCACCGTATTATCCAAAGATCCGATTGTAATCGTGTTACTTGTGGTTATGCTGTTGATAATCAAGTGTCAGGTCTTGGCGTAGAAGTAAAAAAAAAAGAAACTTGGTCTGTATGGTGTATTTGTCAGAACATGCATGCTGATTTCTGTTTTTTTTCTCCCGGGTGTGTTTGTAGGTTGGGAGAATACTTCGGAGCGTTTTCTTTCCTGCTGTGGGCGGACCCGGACTCGGTCCTGTGACTTCTTCTTTTTTTTTTTTCCCCCCTCCCTCGTTTCTTTCGTGGCCGTAGCTGTGTCCTTGTGAAGAACCACCAGTCGATAGCTCCGATGGACAAACACAAAGTCAAGCGGCAGAGACTGGACCGCATCTGCGAAGGTGAGTTTAAGTTGTTCCACACACACACACACGATGATGATGATGATGATGATGATGATGGATAGAATAAGCATCAGAATTGCGTTTTGCTCAGTAATCTCATTTTTTCATTAAAATCAAGGACGGTTGTTGCTTCTCAATGTCAAGGACATGTCCTCGTCAGAATGCGTCCTTCCAAGTCTGGTCCTTCAGAGGTTAAGCCAAATTCCTTCCAAGCATTCACACAACACACAATGGAGTAGTCGAGCGAGTGTCAGGAGAATGATCCTTGGTGGAATTTGAAGGATCCTAGATATTTGGAACGGTCCTTCGGTGGGATTTGTATTGTATAATTGTAAATTATATGGTCTGTGCTTCGCTGTGATCTTGAGTTGCCTTCACTAGCTGCCTCAACGACCTGAAAATGAGACAGTTAAACCATATGAGCGAGCAGCGTATGTTCTTAATGCCGGAATTAGCTCATATACACTAAATAGCCAAATGTATTTTTTTTATACTTTACCATCGCTCCCATTTGTACGTCTTCTCCAAACCTGCCATGAGGCTGGAAGCACACAGTTATATAGGATGTCTTTGTGTGCTTGTAGTGTTAAAATTTCCCTTGAATGGATAGCGACCACGACGGCGTCCTTGTGCACAGAGCGAGCTCCATGAAGACACCGTATGTCGAGACCTCTTCAGCCAATATAATGCTCTTGTGGCTGAATGAACATAAATCCCCATAGGCACACTCCAAAATCTAGTGGGAAGGGTAGTTCTTCCTGGAAGATTGGAGGTTATCTCGGCATTATAAAGCGAGAGTAGAGGTATTACAGTCGGGCGTCTACAAACTTTTGACCATGTAAAAAAAAAAAATCGTATCTTTGCACTGTATGTGCATCAGCATCATCTGTATGTGAATCAGCATTATGCTGTATTATCATATTGTCATTGCCACCTTTAGATACCTGGAGAGGCAAAATCACACGACAGATTGTACAAGTCTAATTATCCGACTCCGGATCGGTGGTATTTTTCCCGTCGTGTACTTTCAGTGCTCTCTCACTCAAATGCCCCAGGGTGCTGTACTCAACCTGACCTTGTGCTCTTGGACCAAATCCTTTTCCATGTGTGACGAAAAGCTCTTGTAGCGTACGGTCGTGTATTTATGACACTCTGAACGTTGAACACTCGTAGAGTCGGTGGTAGTAGTAGTAGTAAGAGCAGTGCGCTCTGGACGTCATGACTTCATCAAAATATTGTTGTGAAACCAGATTTGTGTAGTAAGGTGTCTGAATTAAAAGGAAATGCTGTTTATAGCTTGGTATGGTTTGGAGTAGTTTTACAGACACATAATTAAAAAATGAAGGGTTTTAATTTATTTGTTGCAGATGTTCACGTCTTTAAGAGCTGTAGATGTTGATGGTAGTGTCCGAAAAGGAACAGAAATTTTAATATATTTGGATAAATAAATAAACTTGACGTCCTTTTCTTCTTTGCAATGGAAGAGAAGGAGTTTGTGTATGTGTTACGCGGATCCGTCGCCTTTGTCGTCTCCATTGCTAATTAAACCGATACAAATATATAGCTATCCAAAAAGTCATTTAGTTTTAGTCATAATTTAGTCATCTGAATTGTTTTTAGTTTTAGCCTAGTTTTAGTCGACTAATTATCATAAGAATATGTGGGTGTAAAATGTAAATGTAAATTTCTTCAGTTCCCTTGAATTATTTAAGTCATTATTATACATTTACACCAAATGAAACTTTTATTAACCAGTTATGGAATATTATTAATGTTTGAAAGACCAACACACACAAACTGATTTAACAAACAACAGCATCTTTATTTACCTGAGCTTGCTTATTGAGCATAACAATAACAAAAGATTGATGAGGATCTGAGGCCTGCTCTGGCTGAAAAATATATGCACTGTTCATAACAAATTGCGTATTACATTCTTTATAAAACTGGGTACCGTAAAAGCAGAAGTGCCATTAGTGCAAAAGTAAACACCAAACATAACAAAATGGCTAATGTATGAATAATTTAGCATTCACAGGTTAATTATTTTAACAGCTGAAATTCTCAGAAACATTCAAAAACAAAGTGAAAAGCTATAATGCCATTAGGCGAGCTCTTCCTGAATTTAGTATAACTCAAATGTTAAAATAAAAAAATGAATCCGGTCATGTGATAAATACTTTATTTTGGTAAATGTTGTTGCCGTTCATCACTGGTCTATTTTAAGAGAAACGACTGTTGAACGGTGCCTCGTTATTCACTCGACTTTATTTGATAAAAGTGAAATATTAAAGATGATTGATGTCTTTTCATTTTTTTTAAATAAAAAATAGTTTTTATCTTTTGTTCATCTGATATACTGATTAGAGTTGGAGTTTAATTAAAGGCATCAGTTCGCTAATTGGAGTAACGCGGCACGTAGCAACCGAAACATATTAAACGCTTCATCACATTTATTTCAAAAGTTCCTACAGCATTTTTATCGTTATCGCGATGTGAGGTTTCACGATAAACACATCGAAAAAGTCTTGCCTTGAATAAAATTCTGAAATTGCATCATCTGTGTGCATTATCCGCGTGGAGCACCACAGGGAGATCTTCACGCTGCAGCCTATGCTCACGTGATGTAACTAGGCAGGAGGCAGAGTGAGGTGAGGTAAACAGTCAACACGCATCATTACACGCTAACTCTTAGTCCTGGAAAAATGAGCACAGACACGCCTGATTGCTTAATTCTAAGTAAGTATCGGGATCGGCAAGTATATGGCATTATTTTACTGCCCAAAGTTGAGAGCACATTTTTTAAACACGAGAGCACGATTCACGCAGCACTCATGATTTTCTTTGCTCGTGTGTAAAACACGCATGCTCTCGCTCATGTCCTCTGCTCGTGCTCAGATTCACGTAGCTCTGACACTAAACTGCTGTCTCGCGCTTACATATATCCTGCTCTCGCGCGAACTTTCTCTCCTTTTATTTTGTGAAGCGCACGCGCTCAAGCAAACCCACGCCGCTCGCTCGCGAATCTGTATGCTCTCGCGCTCGGATTTTTCACCGCTACAACACTGAAAAAGTCGTCAGCCAATCAGAAAGACGTATCCGATTTTGACAGATGAAATTGTTCCTTCTGTTTAACACCACCTATACTGTGTACAAACTTAAACACGCAGTTTTTATAACATTTTAGAGGACAATATCTATTAATTTACCGTATATTGTATATACACTGTCTTATAGTTATCAACAAGCACTTTGAGGGGGGAAAAAAGCAGCAACTCCTCTTTTTTTATAATTAAACATAAACACTTTCTAATTTATATACACACTTTATTACCTGCTGTACTTAATAACTTTTACAAAGAAAGAAGGAATGAAAGTAACCCTTTCTACTGTAAATCTAATCTAATTTTAGATTTTATTTAGCGCTGAATAAACCTACAACATAGTTGGAATTATTCTGGATTCATTACACAGTAAAAACCGAAAAAAAATTCTCTGCAGATCAGAGAGACTAAGTTTCTGTATTTTAATCTTAATTTATCATGTTTTACATCGTTATCAGGATATTCAACAATGTTATCGCACATCGCATTTCTTGTCCATATCGTACACCCATACTGAACAGTGTTGTTTATCGTGCTAAATACAGCCGAGTGCCGTCACAACCAATCCGCTGTCCGCTCAAATAGAGCCGTTTTAGTGACCAAGTTCCCTATGAAGAGCCCTTGGGATTCTGTACCCTGTATTGTGTGTAGGGAGCAGGGATACAGCTCAGGCACATTTGCTGTTGGAATGCAGAATAAAACGAGTAACATAATGCTCAATTACGGCGCCGCTGGTTTGTGTAGTTTAATTAATTTTTAGTTTGCGTAAATTTTTGTACTGGCGTTAATTTAAAAAATTGCGATTAATTATTTAACGCGTTGAATTTGACAGCACTTAAAAATGCTGTAATTCAGTATTTACAGTTAAATATGGCAGCTGAAATTCGCATGAACACATACAAAACTCATACACAAATGAACACATACAAGGAAAAATAAAAAAGACCTATAATGCCATCATTGACTTAAACAGAATATTAAGAAAAAAATCCTCCCAAACGTCTCAAAGGCTGTCCGTACCAAACGGTGCATCCACTGTATTTCAGCATCTTTAACTGCTAAAATCTGCTCTCTCAGCAATGGTAGTAAATATCACTCAAGTGTCTAGCAAGTAGTTGCCTGTTTTTGCTATCCAAGGGCCATCAATGTGGCCACAGAGTACAAAAGGCTTATTTGGTTCTATTCATTTTAAGGAAAGCACTCGGTGCTAATGTTACCCTTGCTCTATTGCGCCGGCCTCTGGTGGGGTCACCTGTAACACCGAATACCCTCTCTGCAAAAGCTTGTGAAGCGAAAAGTCTAATGCCAAAGGTTTTAGGCTGTAAACAAACGGTAACCTGGGAAAAACGCTTTACCCCGCATGACATTAAAATGCTTACCATTGCATGGAGATCTGGGTGTCTTACTTGCAGATGTCGTTTAAGATCCGTCGTGTTGTTACCCGAGACAGTCTCCCCACATGGTTTACACATCGTCTCGTTTTTCACGACATAGTTTGGATGACTTTAGTATTAATCTACAACGCAGAACATTTTTAAATAATAAAAAAACCACTGAATTAAAGCCGTGTCCAAACTTTTGACCGGGACTGTATAATCACAATATGTAGGTTTTGTAGCAGTGTAAATAGCAATAATATTTAATAAATAAAACTTTTATTAGTTTTATACTTTTATTTAATGATTGCAAACGTAAATTAACATTGAAATTAGAGTTTTTATTTTGTCCCTTGATTGAAGACAGTCATTAAACCTGAAATGTACAAAAAGATCACAAGACCTATGATATCTCACCCAAGTATTTTGTGATGTAACTTACTTACACAATATCGATCGTCCGTTCCTCCTACTTACTATTAATCAGCCAGGGACATCACGGAGCATTCCTTTCGCTCTGTTTACCTTCCCCCGGTTTAAACACTGGCCGTAAAACGTGTGTAATCATGCACCAAGGCTTCTAAGCTCATGCGGTATGACATTAGTGAGTTGATTAGGTAGCTTAATTAGTCACCGTGGATTGAGTACGGTTACAGTGGAGGGTGGGATGTTTGTTTTTGTTTTGCTGTAATTCCTTCGTCGTTAATGACCGATAGTCGCTGATCAGCAAGAACAGCAGACTTTTTTTATTCTGCTTAACTAGAATTTCTTGAAGAATGAGTTTCACTCTGAAAGTCTTATGCCAAGTTTTGTGCCAAGATATTTGATCAGGTTACAAGTCATCTTCAATATTTCCCCAGAGTAGTACAGTAGAAGTTTGCAGTAGTGCTGGGTGATATGGCAAAAATATATCTTGTATAATATATGAGGAGGTTTCTACAATACGCAGTGCGTATTACAATATAATTTTGCTAACAAGCCGTCGGCAAAATGCTAGTAAAATGAATAAAATGCGTTAAACTGAGTTTCATGATACGTTTCTTGCAAAGGAGGCAAAGAACATTGAATTAAAACAGAAAACAGATAATTATTAATGATGTAAAAATGCATCACCATACCAAAAGTGAATGATGATTGTTTATTGTGGAGGTTATTGCAGTATCAGATACCTATATTAATGTATCCCTGATATTTATGGTGCTAAATAAAACCCCTGTGTGTGTTTTTTTTTTTTTTTTCCTGTGTTTGTTGAACTGTTGAATCGCATACAGGAATATCTAAGTGCTAAACGCTGTCGGCTGAGCCGAAGTGTATATAATATCGTGTGTGTGTGCGTGTAGATAGAGAGCGTTTACAGACTAGGGCAGATGCAGAGCTCTTTCCTTTATCTGTGCTCCTTCCTGTGGGCTGCAGAGGCGGAGCAGACGGCTCTTAGCGGGGCTCTCGCTCAGCGCCGCTGTAGACCGCAAGAACAATGAGGGCCTAAATGTGGCGCTCCAGCTATTTCAGGAGCGCTCTGCTCAGCGTTCCTCAACAGCAGGCTGAATTTCTGTATGTTGTCCGTGTAGACCGATGCGCATTAGGAGCAGGGTTCAGGAATCTGACCGGCTCGTGGCAGGGACACGGCGTTCACCCAGCTCCATCTCTGAGCCAGCAGGTGACGAAATAGCATTGTTCATGACATCTGATCTGTAGTCTTGCTCAGGGAAATAGCAGCAGCAGCTGATGATGATGGACGGCTTGCAGAATACCAGTGTAATATCACACACAGATGTTAAGAGGAATAGGATGACAAACAGGCAATGAATATACGCTGCTCTTTCGTCATCCAAGGCAGCATCTCGGATCACTCTGTAGATCTTGGATTTCACGGGTTTTAATTTTAGTGTCTTGGCTGATTTTCTGAGAATGCCATATCTAAGCGAATGTTATTAGACACGTATATAAAATGTCCACCTTAAACTTTTTGCTAGGGATGTCCAGATCTGAATCGGCTTTACTGATCGGCCCGATCTTTTGTTTTACCTCAGCGGTCACTCGGGTGTCGTAAACGGAGAGCACAGTTTGTGGCAGGACGTGGCTATAATGTGTGCTGTGTGGAAATACTTTAAACTGGAAAGTGAAACAAGTCCAACAGTGAAGTGTAATGTCTGCAATGTGAGCATTTCACGAGGCAGTAAGAGCAGAGCTGCGTTCAATACTACCGATTTGATACGACACCTAAAAAATAAACACTCAGCCGAATACAGCGAGTTTATTCAGGCGACTCGGGCAAAGGCTGCACCTAAGCTACAGGGGTTGGACAATGAAACTGAAACACCTGTCATTTTAGTGTGGGAGGTTTCATGGCTAAATTGGACCAGC
>JAOVVH010000001.1:28981100-28995511 GCA_028566435.1 Scorpiodoras heckelii
CTATTCAGTTGTTAAATATATACACTGGATTAATTTTAATAACTGTAATGTACTTGAAGTGTGCACTGTGTGAACAGCATTATCTGGTTATTATCTAGACAATATCTAGAAAATACAAGTATCAGTTTGAGACTCTGTATCGGATTGGGAACAAAAAAAAAACTTGATCGGGTCATCCCTACTGTTTGCTCCTTAGTTGCACGTCCTGACCCACCGTTCTCGCTCCATGCATCAGCCATGTAGAAAAAAAAACTCCAAGCCGTCATGCCATCTGTCCTCCTCCTTTCCACTGTGTAGTACACCTGCAGCTGCTCAGCACCGTAGTCTACTAGGTGTCTGACTTTTAGCACTGCTTTGATTCAGCTCAGCAAAACGACCAGCTCATAAGTCCGTTATATCTTCAGAGTTTATACTTTGACGACTTGGTCGTACGCGTCGATGTCCACGTCAGACTGAACTTACTGGAGCTGTGTCACAAATCACGCTAATTGTGTCTTCGCGACAGAGTAAAACAGTCGCTTTTCCTCAGTGTGTTTTCCAAGTCCGTGAGGATCTGGCCCATGTTCTCTAAAAGCCACTCAACTCTGAAAAGCACATAGTCGTCTCTAACTGCGCCATCCTCAGTTTCTAGAATTAGTGTCTTTATTTCCTGTTTTACTCTGTCGCGAAAAGACGTTTCCTCTGGATTAAGGTGCAGCTACGAATGATTTCTGACGGGTTTCTCAGCCACACCTCAGGTTCAGTAACGGATTCTGATTGAACCGTGATTTGCACAAATACACCGCTGCTCCTTGGAGAAGTACAAACGTGCGTTTTGTTTCGTTTGGGCTCGTTCACAGCGCCACACAGACGAATACAGTGCAGTCGCGTTTTAAGATTGTATTTTAAGATGTTTTTGTTTCAATTCTGAAAACTAATTCAGCATTTCATTCTTTAAATGCTAAGTTAAGTTTTTCTGTTAAGAGATCGAGCGGCATTAAATCGGTGTAACGCATCTTTTATTTTTCATTTCGGCACGTTTCCTGAACGTCAGCGTTTAAACACGACGTCACGTCCGTACGTCACGGTGGAAAGTGATAGACTTGTGCCTCGACTCCTTTTCGTACGTATCCTGCATGTTACTATGGAAAAGCGATACATCGTGTACGTTGCATTTCACATTGTGGCATCATGGGATATTGCTTTTCAGTTTAGCATGGATTCCTCTGCATATTAAAAGGTCCGATTGTGAAAAATTGTGCATGTATGACGGTTTTCATCCTGTACTGTGTATAGAAAACCGACCGGGCGACAAGTTTCGGCAGCTAAGTAACACGTGTGGGAGAGAAGTGATCGAAATCTGATGATGTTCAGGAGAAACCTGCGTGTGAATGAGAACGACGGCTGGTCCTGGAGTCGTCTTCGTTTTCAGACGGGATTTTAATCCGTATTATAGTAATAATGATGAAATGCGTAACGTGTCAATAGGATCACATGCTAGTTTGATGCAAGGAGGTGAAGGGTAGAAAGAGGAAGAGCTCTTGAAGTTAAAACCTATCACTCTTGATGTTTATCCTCCGGCATTTCTGTCTTCTTAACCGACCTCTCGGGGTCTTGTGACATGCCGAGTGTAGAAGTGCGGTGTTGAACGAGCTCCTGTCTCTTTAAAAAAAAAAAAAAAACACGCCCAAAAAACCACCGTGTAACTGTCCAACTGTTTCTAGAGCTGCTCATTTATGCTAATATATGTAGTGCTGGTTGGTTGGTGCCAGGGTGCCCTCGTCTTGTGATTGGCTGGTGTATCTGGGAGGAGGAGCTTGGTGTGGATGACAGCTGGGTGCCTGCCATGCAAAAACACCCTGACACTGATTGTGAAGGGTGGAGAGAGAGAGTGATAGAGCGGTAGGGAGAGAGAGGGGGATAGAGGGAGAGAGAGAAGACAGGCGTGCTTACTTCATGATGCAAGGTTAGGATGTTTTGTGTATGTGTGTGTGTGTGTGTGTGTGTTTGTGGGATGTGAAGCAAATGCTCGAGGGGTTGGGTGTATTGTGGGTTGGGCGCGGTATCTCGAGCGGTAATTTTCCTTTTCTGACGGTATGAATAAATGCATCCGTGTGGTTGAGCAAGCGTATGTGTGTGTATTTGCGTCTGGCAGGGAGAAGGCTGGGTGTGGTGCTAATGTATTATCAGTTCACCCCACCCCCTCTTTGTGTGTGTGTGTGTGTGTGTGTGTGTGTGTTGGAACAGTGCAGTAAGAAAGTGAGGTGGAGGGGTAGAAGACAAGGAGGTTTGGGATGAGAGGGGGTGGATGGGGCTAGAGGAGGAGGAGGAGGAGTAAGACCGAGCTGTGAATGAATGGCATTGTTTGCTTTGGCCATGCCTCCTCCGCTGCTCTCTCTTTTTCATACCCACTGGCTCAACCTCAACACACAGCATCTGTGCTCGGCACCGTGCGACGCTCCCTCCGTGACCTCTGAGGAATAAGCGTTCGCATTGTTCACGCGAGAGCTTTATGATTAACATTTTTTGCCTCTCGGCGCCTTTTTTTTTGCCCCCTTTCACTTTGTTTAATCTGGGCCGAGGTTGTTTTCTCATATCTGGGCAGCCATGTTTTTATCACCTCTCGTGTGTGCCGTGAAAAAGGCCCGACATGAACGGAAAAGAATTAGGCAAATATTTGTATTGTAAGCCTCCTAGCGTTACACTCGTCAGTCAGCGAGAGTGAAACGGAGACGAGGGTTCTTGGGTTAACGGCTTCTGCTCTCCAGAAGCCTCCAGCAGGCAGCCGGGTGGACACCTGTCAGCGGGGCAAAAGGGCAATTCAGTTTCACTGCTGTGTCCGAAGGACGTTTCGGGACACTGTACTGAATGCTTATAAATAATCATCTTTATTCGTATAGCACCTTTCATGCATACATGCAACTCAAAGTGCTTTACAGACAGTTTATAGACATTTAAGAACATAGTAAAATGTAACTAAAATAAGTTTAATCGTGGATGCTTTAAAAAAAAATATTAATTGTATTAATTAATTTATATTTGCTATTTTGGAAACGTGCCTTTTTATAAACATGAACGTAAACGGTTCACTTTTTATCATCATCATTATTACTAGAGGAATAATAACAGCAACTGAAAAGGTTACTACTTTTGCTATTTTTTATTACTAAACGGTCTATTTAGTCCGCGTCTTTGTAGCCTGTTTGTATCTCCTTTCAGAAAATGTTCATTATGTCTTCACAAGTATCCAAGCCCAGTATACAAACGAGTGTTTTCAACTAGCCAAGAGCAAAGCTAGGATCAGCTTTTCTCTGCGCAGGTGTTCGTTCTCGCCTCATGTCATCTGAATGTGAAGTGCACGGCCGTGTACACGGCCCCATTGTGCGTCAGGTTAGAACAGCCAAGCCGGTGAACGAGCCCGAGGCACAGAAATGACTGCATAGTTCTCGGAGGTGGGGTGTACAGAGATTTTGGCCCGCAGGATTTAGGTCATCGTGATTTATATCAAGGCTCCCTGCCCCCACGTTCTCGGCCCAAATGCATCGCCCCCATTCCTCCTGCTTCTTCTGTCCACTTCTTCCTCGACCCCTTCATCTGTTTATCCTGCTGTGGGGGTCTGGATATGGACAGGGGCCAGCAATGATGTGATTCCCGTTACACCCATGTGTGGGCTGAAACGGGATATGCTTTTGTGTCTGTCTTCATGCAGCTGCACTTTTTTTTCCGTGCCCTTGGAGTTAACGCGATCTTGACAGCAGGGATGTAGGCGTGATATTTAACATAATTCTGCTGAAATCGGAGGAAATCTGAGCCAACTCGAAGACTGTGTAAGCCGGGTTAGAGGAAATTAAGAGGTTGGGGAAATTAAGAGCTTGAAAATGCTAAATTAAGGGAATCACATTATGCAATTGGATAGAAACCATTTTAAATGCAAATTATTTTTGGATCAGTTAAATAGATTTTAGAGAAGAGTTAATTGTTGTGGTTTTTTTTTTTTTATATGAGTTGAGCTTAATGAAATGCTACATATGCAAGTGCCAAAAGCAACAATAACGCAAAGGGCCGATGGTCCCACAGGGAAGTTCCAGTACCTGCTATGATATCCCAACATCCCAGCACATTAAGCTGGCTGATAAATAAATAATGGGGCGTGTATTCAATTTGAATGATCTTATTAAATCATAGACTTTATGCCTGATTAAAAAAGATTTCATTCTACATGTTTGATATTTAGATATTTATTTTCTATTAGACGCATCCTTTTTCAAGCAAAGATGTGAATTTTTTTTTATCCGTAGCCAAATAATGTCTGATGTAGCAGTACAGATCTAGCACTTCTCTCAGCTGGCGTGTCGGTGATGTGCCTCTTCTCGGTCCCGCAGGTATTCGCCCACCCATCTTAAACGGGCCCATGCACCCTCGTCCTCTGGTGGCACTCCTGGACGGCCGGGACTGCACGGTGGAGATGCCCATCCTGAAGGACGTGGCCACTGTGGCCTTCTGTGACGCCCAGTCCACTCAGGAGATCCACGAAAAGGTAGATGTAATACCCTGCCGACGCTTTGCAGTTTTGCAGGCCATGTCTAACCGCGATGACGAACTTCTCTGACGTCCTTTCAGGTGCTTAACGAGGCTGTGGCCGCGTTACTGTATCACACCATTTCACTGTCACGAGACGACCTCGAAAAGTTCAAAGGGCTCCGTGTCATCGTGAGGATCGGCAGCGGGTTCGACAACGTGGACGTCAAAGCTGCGGCAGAGCTCGGTGAGTTCGGCAGGCTGCCTATCAGTTGAGCCTGAACTAGCTCTTGATTTTGATTTTGATTTTGATTGGCTGCTTAGACTCTACCTCCTGCCCATCATTATGTAATGGATGATCAGCCCCTTTGAGAATCTGAGATTTATGCATCAGAATAAACAAGGCTACGTCGTCCTTATGGTCCGTCCGTCTACTACGCTCAGGTATCGCCGTGTGTAATGTGCCGGCTGCGTCTGTGGAGGAGACGGCGGACACTTCCATGTGCCTGATCCTGAACCTGTACCGCCGGGTCACCTGGATGCACCAGGCCCTGCGCGAGGGCACCCGGGCCTCCAGCGTCGAGCAAATCCGAGAGGTGGCCGGAGGAGCCGCTCGCATCCGAGGAGAGACGTTGGGCATCATTGGCCTCGGTGAGTCTTTAAGTCACTCATCGCTTCCGCTCGATTATTATGTTCTTGGGTTGAAGTGGTTTTTGTTCTCGGTCGTGTTCCTAAGCTTAAGCTTCGACGCTCCCTACGACCAACTTGTGCCGTAGAACTGGCGAGTATGTATTTTAGGGCGTGTCAGCCAGGGAGCGCAGAAATGAAGGAGTATCTAAATACTATAATATCTCCATATGCCTGATTTAGTCAAGGAAAAATCTTATTTAATCACTGTTTCTTTTACCGCCCAGTAAAAGCATGTTTTAATTAGGTGCAAACATTGTTATTTTTTAATCGACCCGGTTTTGCGCCTCCCCAAGTAAATCAGAGGTTGAGTCTTTATGTTTATTGCAGAACTGAGGATCATGCTTTCACATAACTTTACACGTTTTGTAACGAACCCTGACTGCAGCAAGATTCGGGATCGGGATCATGATTCGATCCTGAGCTTGCCCGTATATAGAAAGCGAGTAAACCAACCACGCCCTGAGTTTTGAGTTGCAGCTGACATTTTTATGTAAATGTGAGCTGCTAAACTAAGCTCTGAGCTACATACTGAGCCAAAGGACGGATCTGAGTACTTCAGAGGGGTGATGTGTTCTGGAGATTTGGATTGACGAACAAAAAAGTGCAAATAATCGGTGAATGCGTTGAGCAAATATTGATTTTTTTAAAACTTGTAGTGCTACTAGAGTGTCGTTCTGTGTAATCTGTGCTCGGGTCATTTTTGTGATTTCTACACGCACTCAGCAAAGGTTTGTTTACCTCCGTGTCGTATTTATGACTAATTTAATGGGGTTTTACACTGCATTGTGTTTTCAGACCTTGTCATATGCCAGTTTAGTAGACATCTCCCGACTTGTCGGTTTTTCTTTTCGCCCCAAATGTGCTCTCTTTGGTTGCTCACACGTTAAGGAAGCTGTCTTGATGTGTAAATGATCAGTGGACCGTATAGTATCTTGATCTCTGATCTGAAGCTGGCCTCTGTTTCAGGACGTGTTGGCCAAGCGGTGGCTTTGAGGGCAAAGGCGTTTGGATTCGGGGTGATCTTCTACGACCCATACCTGCCCGAGGGGGTAGAAAAATCACTGGGGCTCCAGCGCATGACCACGCTGCAGGATCTGCTCATCCACTCAGACTGTGTGTCCCTTCACTGCAGCCTGAACGAACACAACCACCACCTCATCAACGACTTCACTATCAAACAGGTAGCCGACACGCACCACCTCATGTTTACGATCCAGCTGGGAAATCTGCCAAATCCTAAAAAAAAAAAGGTTCTAATCAGACAGGAAGTGTGCAAACATCTAATACACCATGTCATTGATGGCTATTGAACTGTTTGTGCACTCAGGACATCACGTGAGACACAGTTTGTTGCCTAGACGTTAGGTTAAGACCGCACGTCTGATTTTCTTCTTTATACATTCAGCACTTGATTACCGTCCAATTTGTACTCTGCGTTTTAGATGCGTCAGGGGGCGTTCCTGGTGAACACTGCACGAGGGGGACTGGTGGATGAGAAAGCCCTGGCTCAGGCACTGAAAGAGGGCAGAATACGTGGCGCAGCTCTCGACGTCCACGAGACGGAGCCCTTTAGGTAAGAGCGCGTGTATCTTAGCAACAACGTCTTGTGTAATTTTTTATTTTGGCTATCCAGGTCCATCATTTGATATGATAATACTTTCAGCTTTTTTTAATTTTTAGTCTTTATATCAAGGAAAAGAAGATCGTGTCTTAGGAAATAATGCTTTGGCACGTATCTTGCTATAAAATACTGGTATTAGAGATTCATTTTTTTCATGACTGTGTTAGGGGGTGTGTCTAGACGCTCTAAGACTGATTTCAGAACCGGATTATTCGACCTGTCAGGTTTGTCGCACAGAGAAGAGAATTCGTATCATTGGAAAGGCTAAGTTCTGTTACTTATTTTGACTTGTGGGCCTTCGTGAAGCATTAGTGACCGTGAACGTGACTTATTCAGCCAATAGGTTGGTCCCTGTGGTCTCCGGTTGAGAGTACGCTGTGCGCAATTGGCTGCCGCTTCTCACTGGTGTGTGATTGGTGTTAAAAAAAGGTGTATGTTGACTGTAAAGCGTCCTTGGGTTTGAGAAAGGCGCTATATAAATTGAACTTCATTCATTCATTCAATACGTTTGTGAATTCCTCACAAACACTTCATCGCATAATCACTAGCATTATAGGACATGTCACGTCACGCAGTTATATCTGACATGAGTTACCACCTCATGGTGATGACCATCTCCTCGGTTGAGCGATTCAACCATTCATCCGTCATAGGGTTCATAGGGTCAGTGTGCGCTGTCTAAATATGACCAGGTTTGAAGATTGAAGTTCACTAAGCAAAGTTACTCTTTATCTTGTAGTCGGATAATAAGTAAACATCTAAAAGCAGGGCTTCTCGGACATTTTTGCAGCCTTTCATTGTTAACCTGATTCCCCGGTAAACATAACCAAGCTGTTCAAATATTGTCTCATTGTTTAAGTTTGGTGCTAAATCGTTTATATATTTTACTTGTTCCGAGTTGTTTAGTTTCGGATCAAAACCGTTTAGATTGTCCACTCAGGTTAAGAACACAATAAGGACTGATATTTCTGTATGCTGATCGGTTTAAAGCAAGTATTTTTATGTATTCCTTAGCTCATAGCTCAAGGTAGGTACGGAGGACAGTTTTATTTACCTGTGATGATGTGAGCAGACGTCGATTACCCCAGTTCAGGGGTAGTTACGAGTACTAGTTTTACTTGTAAACACTGAACGTGTTTTACGAGACACTGAACTCTTGCAGATCGGTGCATCACGTCTTTTGCATGTTATTCCTCAGCTTCTCACAGGGGCCTTTAAAGGATGCCCCTAATCTGATCTGTACCCCGCACACATCCTGGTACAGTGAACAAGCCTCCATTGAGGCGAGGGAGGAGGCAGCGCGGGAAGTACGCCGAGCCATCACAGGTTAGCAACCTGCTCTTACTCCGACTGCATCTTCTCATGTGATGAATGTTTGTATGACTGACGGGTTTGTTTTTTGTGTTTCTCTCTGCAGGTCGTATTCCTGACACTCTGAAGAACTGTGTGAACAAGGAGTATCTGATGACGGCTTCTCAGTGGCCCTCTATGGAGACTGCGTCTGTGCACTCTGAACTCAACGGAGCAGGATACAGGTGAGAAGTGCGTCACACAGGACCATATTCGTTTTTTTTTTCTTCATCTACACGTACAAAATGTTTACATTTGTACATGTCTTTCGCAGGTTTCCGGCAGGTCTGATTGGTGTAACCCCGGGAGCTCTGCCTGGTGCAGGGGCAGGCGTAGAGGGCTTGGTGGCAGGCACGCTGCCCCTAGCCCATCCCCTCGCCCCGGTCTCGCACCCACCACACACCCCCTCACCCGGGCAGCCAACCAAGGCAGAGGCTGACAGAGACATCCCTTCTGACCAATAGCATCAAACACATTCCATCGTTGCCCCAGCGATGCCCTTTCCCCTCCTTTTTTCTAGGGCTCAGTCCATATCGATGCCCCGCTTTCGGCATAATACCCGGGTCAACCCAGTCAAACAGAACACACAAGTCCAGACGTGACCCACTCAGAAACATTTCCCCCCAACTCCTAATATCCTAACCTTCCTTTGTTGTTGTATCCGTTTATTTTTCCACCTGTGCAGCAAGCAATAACTCTTTCTCAAGGATTCAGTAATTGTTTTTTTTGTTGTTGTTGTTAGAGTTAGAAAACCCCTTTTTATTTTTCATGCCTTTTTGAATCTGGACTAGTCGGAGTTTGTTTGAGTCGTGTGTCTTCTACCTGCCTTCTGTCTGTCCAGCTGAATTAACAGTTTAGTAAAGAACAACATGAACCCTTCTTTGATTTTAGCATCTATTTGTGATCCTTATTTGATTTATTATTATTTTTTTTTAAAGAAATAGGTTTAACCCTTGAAGCAAAGTGGAAAAGCTGGCTCGAGTCATCGAATTTCTTTTTTGACCCCGGGTTCCAGCGGACAGCTAACATTAGCCGCAGCTTTCACCAACCGGATCCGAACGATAAGAGAAACGACGTGTCCGTGCCTGAAAGAAAAAAATCTTGGATGCTTGTTTTTTTTTTTGTTTTTTTTGTTTTTTTTTGGGTTCCACTTCTGAGGACATCGTGTGCATTATATTCATTCGGTCCTCCTGAAAGATGACTGAAGGAGTACAAACTCTCATTTCCTGTAAAGCTTGTTGGCTGTCTGTTCAGTCATACGCTTCACTGTATCAGTAATGTATGGATAAATGACATGTGGGTCTCTGTAAGAGCATCATAAACATGACGTTTTGTCTGCGGCTTTTTATTGACGTCCGATCGCTTTTCCACTGCTCTTTAACAGTGTAGATGTATGAAATCTCTATTTTGTGTGTGTGTGTGTGTGTGTGTGTGTGTGTGTGTGTGTGTGTGTGCATCTCTGAACCTTGGAATGATTTATGATCCTCTTATAAAGACCATGTGATTGGGAACGTTCGTTAAGCTGTGTCCTTACATTTAATCTATCGTTACGTTTCACTGATCGTTTGGGGGGGGCCACACACACATTTTCAGGTGTCTTAACAGGCTGGTGTTCCACTTGCATATTTTCATGTTACGTTAAGTGTCATGATATTTTGCTCCTGCTTTCTTTTTTTTTTTCCCCCCGAGTGGGCTTTTATTATTGTTTTATTATACTGGGACTCCTGCTCTATTCTAAAACATACACACATCCTCCACATTGATATGCCGTTTGTTTTTCTTATTTTCCCATACTTCCTGGATGTATACTTCCTCCCTGGGTGGTTCAGCTTTTTCACAGTGACCTTTGTTTCTTCATTCTCTTTATCTCCGACTGTCCTTCCTTCTGCTCCTGCTCTTCCCATGACATCACTGTGTAACGTGTGTATGCGTAACACGTGTGGGTATATACCCGTCTAACGCCGTCGTCTTGAACGTCTTCTGTTCAGCCAGGGATTTGCAGGCATGGAAAGATATTTGGTGTTATTTTTTCCCCCTTTTCGTCTTCTGTATGCAGGTCTCTGTAGTAACATGATATGGCCAACAGGGGTCAATGCCAGAGTACTTCTGAGTCCCGTCTTGTCTCAGCATTTCATTTTACCTGCTGCACTTCAGTCATGCAGTTGTACTTGCTCGGCGTTGAAGCAGGCAGAACCCGGCTGCATCACTCCATCCATCAGCCGACCGCGTGGCTGACTTCCAAAGATTCAGACCGGAGCTGTGGCAGGCGCGCAGTCTGACCCCTTATCTGTCAGAAGTACAAACCTCAAGACGATCGCGCAGATCTTATCAGTGTTAGCCGTTTTCTTCTCTCTCTATTTTGTTAAACCAGACTTTGTACCCAACACAAAGAGCACAGTAGGGTCAGGGGTGAGCGTTTGGACGGAGCTAGTTCGCTGACAAGCCAGTCTTTTTCCCAAAAGGTTCGGGGCACCGTTATCCCCTAGACGAGTCTCTTGAAAGTACGAAAGTATTCTGCATCAAGGGAAACCCTTTGTAGTACCTCAGTAACAGATATTGAATGTATCATCTTGTTCTTTGCTTTGTACAGCTCCTTTTTAGATTGTTCTTTTGCTATTTCAGAAACCGTTTTTTGGATGTGCGTTCGAGCACGCGTCTCAAAATAAACGCCCTCCTTAGTAGCCGATTTCTTTAGCGTAGACTAGTAGTTTGAGTTAGAGTTTGGATCGTGGGCTTTATTATTATTTTTTTTTAGAGCTTTGGAGCTTTGCCGTCTTTGATTTGTAATGAATGAGCACAAATCTGCATCGCCTGTTCATTTACGATAGGGAGTGTATATGTATCGGTGAATTGTAAGAAGGTTTTGGGGTCTGGTTTCGAATAAGCTAGCTGATAGTTTCCACACATTTGGAAATAAACTCTAATAGAATGGTTTAAGAGCATTGCATAGGTTTTCATTGTGGTGAAGATTTGACCTAATCCTGAATTAATTCTCGTTTATTCTTGAAAAACGCAACGGGGATCGTAACTAAACTAGTTTTTTGTGCATGAAATGTCTGTTACCGTGCAAATCCTGCTTTTTCATGATGTCTTTCTGTCCAGTTGGCCCTCGATTGACTGATTATTCTCATGGAATAGTGTCACTCGTGAGCTTGAACCGAGATGTCATGCTTGTTGCGATAATTCGGTGTCATCTCCTGTCTCCGCTTCTGTCCCTTCAAAGAGATCTAGCTATACTCTTCGGCTTATTTCTTTTGACGTATGTAATTATTGAACGCTATAATTTTCTTCATTATAATTGTTTTTGTATTATTCAGTGTTCTACATGTTGTATGGAAACATTTCAAAAAGACCCCTTCGCTTCTTCCCAGCGTTCACTTAACTTTTGAAGGTCCTTGTCTACAGGGCCGTAGGTACCGGGTTCCCCGGTTTTCGTTCACTTGACCGTAGTAGCCTTAAATTCATACATCGTGGTGGACTGTGGTTCCCCCATCCCATCCCATCCCATCCCCAACCTGTGTTCTATATGAAAAGAGGCTCGGTCCTTCTGTGCTAAAACTTCACAGCTCGGTGTGCTGGACGCGTAGGAGAACCCGACAGGTTTCGATTTCGAGGTGTGAAAACGATTCCTCGCTCTCATTTCTGCAGTTCTCGCTAAAGCTAGTCCATGAATCAGAACATGATATTGGGTCTGCAGCAGTCACTTTGTCTCTCAGGGTTCAAAATGCACACATACACCCTCCAGGAGTTTGTAGGTCACTCCTCTACGAAACTCATCCAGAACATACTCGTTATAGTCCCTTCAAGCTAAGCTGTGTCCCCTTTTTCTTTTTCTTCTTTTTCTTTATTTTTTTTGCATCTTTCTCGCACTGACATCTAACAATGAAAGAATGAATGTTTTAATTGAACTGTGTGTAATGCTGAACTTGGGAAATGTATTTTTACAACATGTGAACTTTTTATTCCTTTCTTTCACCACCTTTTTTTCTTTGTAAATGGACCCCCCCCCATCACCAGACTGCAAAAACTACAAAAAGAAGAAAAAAAAAAAAACCTCTTGTAACTTGGCTCTTAAGCTTTACTTTTGCTTTTGTTTTCTTTTTTATATTAGAAAACAATCATGTTTGTGATGGTAACCTCTGATGGTAAATTCCACAAGGTATTTTAATAAAATCCTAAAGATTAACCCCTTGTGTCTTCATGCTAAAGGGTTTCACTTCACCTCATGTTTTTTTCTTCTTCACTAATGTTTTGTGTATTAGAATAAAAGCAGGCACATGTTCAGCTTTGTAAGATTGTCTGGGACGGGGAAGGCGATTAAGCGAAGTGCAGGGATGTGCGTTTAGCGTGGAGCCCCTGCCGCTCTTGTTTACGCCTGTGTATTTGCTCGTACCCCCTGGCATGGGGTGGTGATGCAGTGAAATCAGCTTTACGAGTGCAGCAGGGCTCGCGCACCCTGCCTCGCCTGCCAACTCAAATGGTTCCCAAATGGACCTTTTATGAGCCAACTCTCCTGTGCCCTAGATTTCTGTCACAGGTTTAGTGCTGGATTCCTGAACCTTGTTTTTCTAACCAGGAATAGTTCATGGGCAGTGTGCAGAGAGCACTTGTTTGTGTACCCATTCAGTGTGAAAGCCTTGGTTGTTTTAAAATGTCTTGCATGAAGGCTATCAAAATTATTTTGTATTATATAATGCATGAGTGTATATGCAAGATTAATGTATGTACAAGATTATACATATCTACACACAGTTGCCAGTAATTAGACACACCTACCTCGAAAAGTATTGGCTGTTTTGTCAGGTAAGCACTTGCAACCTGTTGTTATGGTACAATATGTCTGTCCTCGACCTTGTCAGCGAAAAAGAACCTGGTGTTTTACTGGTCATCGCATTATGTGGAAAGCAGTTAAAGGTAAAAGTAGCACTCATGGCGGAGGCCAAACATAAGACAGCCAAGGGATCTGGAAGTCCAAAGTGACCTTTGCAATGCTTCTGCCACTTTAAAATGCCACATGCAGCAACGTCCCAGGAGGTGCGATATGGTTTGTCTACTTATTGGTTAATTCAGCATATTTTCATTGGGGCCCTGTGCAACCTCCAGCTACCGCCAGGCTAGCCTTCATATTAACCCCAATAAGTGTAGCCTGATTTGTTGCAAAATGGCATCTTTGGGATATGTAGTCACCAACAGTGTGGCTACTAGAGCTGAAGATCTTTGCCCGAACCCGATGGGTTTGGTCCGGTTCGGGCTTAATTTCTGTCATTTTACACGGGCTTGGGCCGGGCTCGGGTTTGCGCGGTAAATGAACGGTCGGGTGATGCGTTGCACCGTCAGCGAAAGTAAAGTCTGAGGTTTGGAAAAGTTTTGACCATGTCCATAATGAGAATGATGGGCCAGTGACATTTGAATAGCCTAATGTCAGGCTGTAAACGGGTTCGGGCTTTTAAAATGGTGTACTTGTCGGGGTCGGGTCGGGCTCGGGCCGGGTCGGGCTTGACTTTTCAGGCCCGATTACAGCTCTAGTGGCTACTAATAAAGTGAATGTGGCTGCTGTCAAAAACTGCAACCTTGCTTATGTGCAGCTTTGGTTCAGCATCATACTATTCAGCAAGGACTGGCAACCACTTTGGCAGCTCACTGCTTGGCCTGATGGAGAAGCAACAGTGGTTGGAGTTAAAAAGTCTTAACCTGTGGTACGTTGCTCAGCAGGGACGCTACCCTGGCACACCCCACTGCCAAGCAGGCTTTCGTCCCTGATACTGATGCCAGCAATCTGAGAATGAGTGGAAGAGTGTTGTTGCAGGGTGAGGGGTAGGAGAGTGAATGGTCACTTTCTTCGGTGCATCCATGTAGAATGGCTACATTAGGCCTATGCAAATGGTCCTTAAGTTCGCTTTTTGTGAGAGGGGGAGGGCGCCATGGCGTTTTAGTGCTTTACTCCTGGCTAATGAAGAATTTTGCTCTAAAATCTTCAATTCTATAGATTTTTTTCTTAGCTACTAATAAATCTGACCTAGTATCCAATTCCATCCTGTGGGAAACACTTAAGGTGGTTTTAAGGGGTGAAATAATTTCATATTCGGCGTACGAGAGAAAGATTAGATTGAAACAGTTGGAGGACCTGTCTAGATCCATATTTACTCTAGGCAGACAAATGGCTGTAAATCCCTCTGCAGAATTGTACAAACAACGACTTGATTTTCAAGCCGAGTATAATCTATTATCCACCAGGAAGGCAGAGGCCCTTATC